>JBBMEG010000022.1:6347615-6377075 GCA_037832605.1 Cyclanthera cordifolia
AAAAAGTTCAATACTTTTAATAACTGTTATGATTGCGTTCCAAAAATGTTATTGTATGTCTATAATAGCTTTTTTTGAAAGTTGTCGTATGCTATTTTTCTCGTAGACGTTAGGTGCCATAGAAAAAAAAAAGAAAATAAAAAGAAGAGAGGTGGTCTTGTTATGAGCTAGATGATTATTTGGGAAGAGACTCCACCTTGTACGAGGAAGAATCAAATCTTTGGAGTTTTGAAAATTGAAAACAAACCAAAGAAAGACTAGATAAAACTTTGTTTAAGGACTTGATCTCTAAATTTACTATATTAGCTTTGGCATCATTAACTTTATGCTCATATTTAAAGTTTTTAGTTCGAACTTATTAATTGAACTTGAGTCTTAGATTAGTTTTGAGCAAAATTTTAAGTTCGTTTTAAATTATTTGGGAAAATATAGATTTGTAATTGATCCAAAATTATTTTAATTTTTTCATTAATTAAAAATAATGATGGGGGTGATTATCAATGTTCAAAATTAACTTCTCAATCACTAAATTGCTCTTTTCTAGGTTTACACTAACATGTGTGAATTAATCTTGAAAAACAATCAATTTGGAGTTGAAACATATGCTTATTTTCTCTCCTACTTCGACTTAATGTACGAATCTAAGTCATAATTTTGCTTATTTTCCTTACTCATTTTCTGTATGACGACAATCAAAATTTAGAGTTTGGAAAAATTTACGATTTTCTTTACTCTACAAAAAACCTTGATTGAATTTTTAGTAAAACTATGTTCTACCTAATTTTGAATCGAAGTTGACAATAAAAGTTATAACTCAACAATATTAATGTATACCCAAAAATTAAGAGGTCATGAGTTCGAGTTTTCAATCTCAATTGATTTATACTCAAAAAAAAAAAAAGTTAAATAGAAGTTGTGCAATATCAATATTAGCCATAATCCAATTTTATGCTCAGAATGAATGTGGCTTTAGAATATATTTATACTTTGGATAAAATTAAAATTTTATAATTTAGATCGAATTGATTTCTTAAGTTTCAAAGAGAAACTACTGAGAGAGAAATCATGATTGTAATGAGATTTTATTATTCAAGTCAATTTAATCAAAGATAACTAGTCACCCTTATATAGGAGAACTGGGGACAAAAACATAATGCAGTAGCATAACACACATTTAGCATAACGTACATAGTAGATGTCTATTTCCACATGTTTGGTTTTAGAATGCAATATTGGGTTCATACTGAGATGAACAACACTAAGATTATCGCTCCAGACTAAAGGGGGTTGAGAATGATTTATATACAAGTCACCAAACAATGATTTTAGCCAAATAAGTTCGGTAGAAATATGAGCAAGGTTACGATACTCCGCTTCTGTGCTGGATCTAAAGATTATATGTTGTTTATTTGACGCCCATTGTATTAAGTTGCCTTTAAAACACAAAATCCTGATGTAGACTTGCGGTCATCTAGATCTGATGCCCAATTCGCATCAGCAAACCCTTGAAGATTCAAGATGGTAGGAGTTTTGACAAGTTCTGGCTCTAACCTCTTCGCAACATCTCTTCTTGGAGCATGCTCGTTTTCAGATTCTTTCTGTCAACAACTTAGTTGCTGTGACTCTGACCGTGAGCCATTTTTTGCAGCAAAAAGGCGTTTGAAAAATGTTTAGCTTTTAAGGTAGAACACTCTCTCGTCTCCACAAATGGCGCCAACTGTTGATGCCGAAAAAATAGTCAACTGAAATCAACGGTACATTTGTTTACCGAGGACAAACAGCCTGCAAAAAACGCATTTAGGAAAGTTTATAAAGAGCTTGAGAGCTTTTAGAACGTGCTTACAGCTTGATAGGGTTTGGAGAGAATAGGAATCGTTCTGACTTTTATAGAAACCGGTAGTGTAACCGATACAGCTCACTAATGTCGACTTAATAGTCAGCCATTTGTAATGACTGTCATTTAAGCGGGTACTAACACCACCGTAACCCTTGATTGTTTCACTTGATAAGTGTAACAGTCTTATTTCGGGGGTTACTTGGACTTGGCCAACCTTTGCAGATCCTCACGTCCATGGCCAACCCCGTAAAGGTGTGGGCCCTTTCGGTGTAACTCCAAGGCATTGCCCTTTAGAGGTGAAACGACCTATGATGTTACTTGGACTCGGTCAGCTCTTAGGGGAGCCCTGACCTCCATGACTTTCTCAGCGTGACTTCCGGCCGTTATCAACGCTATCCAATCGTCACTTGGACTCAGCCGGCTATTAGAAGAGCCCTGACCTCACAACTTTCCTTTCTTAGGAGGGTGTTCGCCTTCGACCGACCCAAAAGAGCTAGATTTTGACATGGTCTGGCCCCAAGGGGCCTTGTTCCCACAGCTGACTCTATTCGGGGTAATCAGACTTTTCGGCGTGACTCCCGGCCGTTATTGGAGGTATCAAGTCGTCACTTTATATTGGGCGCGATCCCGGGGGGTCTGGATTCCCTCGACCGACTCTCGGGGCGGTATCAGGCTTTCTAATTAGTGTGACTCTTGGCCTTTATCGGAGGTATCCGTTCATTACTTTTACTGGGCCCGACCCCGAGGGGTCTGGATTCCCTCAGCAGACTCCTAGGGGTGTCAGACTTCTTTGGTCTGATCGAGCTCGGCCGGGGGGCCTTGAGCTCGTTTGTGAGCTCGGTCGTGAGCTCGGCCTTGTGCTCGGTCTTGTTAGTTCTCAGGGGGGTCGGACTTCTTCGACTGCCTTTCGAGAGGGCCTATGCCCTATCCAGATATTACGAGGATCGGATAATTTCACCTACAACATATTATATTATATTAAATACACAATAACAACAATAACTGTAATTTTATGATCACTCTTGATTATATTTCTAAAATTTCGAGTTTAAAATTGATTAAGTAATATACGAAAGGTTATTGGGATTAAAATTAGAAATGAAATCATCTTATAATGAAATTGTGAAGTTGAAGAAAGTATATATTACTAGATTTACTAAACAAAGTTTACACAACAAAAGAGACGGAGATAGAAGCAGAAACAAAAACAAACAAGCATGGCTTCGATTCACTAGAATAATCTTTGAATTATATATAATTCAAATCTACTTCATCTCCTGTAAAACAAATAATGGTTCAATGATATCATGGTTCAATGATATCAGCACTCGCACTATCAAAGAAAAAAAAGAGAGAGAAAGTTTAAAAGAGGAGAGAGTTTTTTTTTTTTTTTTTTGTTAACTAGGTTAATTCAAATAAGGACTATTTTTAAAAGAAATTACTCCATATACCCATTTTTCATTCAACTATTTTAATTATAATATATTTTTTTTAAATAATTCCTACATATCATATTCTCATTTATTTTTAAAAATTATAATTTTATCCCAATTTCAACAAACCAATTAAAGATGTTAGTGAACTAGTTGAGTTTATCAGTTGAAATATTGATTGAAGGTTATCAGCTAAACTACTAATACAAAGCTATCAATTGAACTAATTGAAACTATGAATTAAATTGATTAATGCGGGATCATTTTGATCATTTTACGACTCATTTTTTTATGCTATATAAAAAATATTTTCAGCATTTTGTTATACATCAACATTTTTTGATTTTTTTAATATAATGGATGGTTGAAAAATTAAAATTGAATATTTTTTTAAGTGTAATACTAAAATTAACTTTTATCAAAAGTCTACTATCTAAAATAAAACCATGAAAAACTTAGAGACTACAATGAAATAATTCACACTAAACAAAATGATAACTTTAACCACAAACAAATAAATAAATCAATCAAAGAGTTTGTATAAGCAATGGGTCCGCCTTGATTTATGGATTTTCATTTCGCATTCTCTCTATTCTTACCTTACTTCTCTCTCTAACATTCCACTCACAAAATTACCCTCCCATTTTCATTCTCTCTTTCAGTTGTCAATTTGGGCATCTGTTCTTGAAATCCCCCCACAACTTTTTCATGAATGGGAGGGCCTCTCTACTGAAGTTCTCTGCCCTTTTTCCAAATTCAAAATTTATCAGAGTTACCAGCATAAACATGTACTGGGTTTTGCTAATTAAATTCTGGGTTCCACCACAAACTTCGCCATGAACTCCATTTTCTAGTTATCTTTCGCGTTTAGAATAGCGATTCACTCATTTTTCTTCTTCTTTTTCGAGCCGCCATTAGTAATTTAGAGCTATCTGGGTTTTAAATTCACAATGTGTAAAATGAAAGAACCTAAAGAGAAGAGTCATTACAACAATGATTGGGAAATGGGGTTTAGATTTTGTGATGAAGATAAGGTTGAGAAGTTGAAGAAGATTACTGTTTCGAGGTCGAGAATTAAGCTTTGGATGACCAGGGCAATTACAACAGTGCTTCTATGGACTTGTTTTGTTCAGCTTATGGCCTTCGGAGAGCTATGGCGGCCAAAGCTCTTCAATGTCTGGCCTTCTCGTTGCTGCCATTTTGATTCTCATTTCGCTCTTCAATCTTCTTCTCTTCCTGATAAACTTTTTCTTCCACCAAAAAGTAAGCCCCAAGCTATGAGGTTTTCTAATTTTCACTTTATTTTTATCTGTTCCTTACGAATCTTGTGACTGTTCATCACAGGAATTTACAAAAACAATGGCTATCTCATGGTTTCTTGCAATGGAGGACTCAACCAAATGAGAGCAGCTGTGAGTTGTTTTTCACTAAGAACCCTTAATTCTCTGTTTACCCTGTTTTCTGATTGTCTTTGTGAAATTTATCATTCATTGTAGATCTGTGATATGGTTGTCATTGCTAGATACTTGAATGTTACTCTTATTGTTCCAAGTTTGGATAAAACTTCCTTTTGGGCTGACCCCAGGTGTGTGTTTGTGTGCAAAAGTCATTCTATTAATTGTTGCAAATTTACCCTTTTGTAAGGTATAGCTGCTAAGTGTGTCGTGTTTCTTGTCAGTGACTTCGAAGACGTCTTCGACGTTGATCATTTCATATTATCCTTGAGAGACGAGGTTCGGATATTGAGAAAGCTTCCACCGAGGCTCGAGCGAAGATTTGAGTCGAGAATGATTTACTCGTTGTCACCTATTAGTTGGTCCAACTTATCATATTACCTTAATCAGGTTGGGTTCATGTTCATGACAAGAGAGATTCTTGGAGCTCTTTTTGTTTCTATCGTTGAACTTCATTTCACTTGACTGTTTGATCTTTTGGTCCTCTTCGACTGCAGATTTTTCCATTGGTTCAAAAGTATAAAGTTGTACATTTGAATAAAACTGATGCTCGACTTGCCAATAATGGATTGCCGATTGAGATTCAAAAGTTGCGATGCCGGGTAAATTTTAACGCCCTGAGATTTACTTCCCCAATTGTGGAGCTGGGAAGAAAGGTTGTTCAAATGCTAAGAGATAAGGGCCCTTTTTTGGTTCTTCATCTTAGATATGAAATGGATATGCTTGCTTTCTCTGGTTGCACCCGAGGTTGCAACAATGCCGAAGTCGACGAACTCACAAGAATGAGGTATCCATTTCTGTTCGTTTAGATGGACATTGTCTTGTGTAGTTGACTTTATCTTGACAAATGCTCAATAATTGTTGTTTAGATATGCTTATCCGTGGTGGAAGGAGAAAGTTATAGATTCTGAACTGAAAAGGAAGGAAGGTTTGTGCCCGTTAACTCCCGAGGAAACTTCGCTAGTTCTTAGTGCACTCGGGATCGATGATAATATTCAAATATACATAGCTTCTGGAGAAATATATGGTGGAGAAAGAAGGATGGAGAGTTTGGCATCTGCTTTTCCCAATCTGGTCAGTTGAGAAGAAACTAGGAAACTGAATTGTGTAAATTATCCTTGAACCGAACAGCCTCTGAAAGTTTATGCTATATTCTCCAAACACAGGTCAGAAAAGAAACACTGCGGAAACCATCTGACTTGAGGTTCTTTCAGAATCATTCGTCGCAGATGGCTGCATTGGATTATCTCGTCTCGTTGGAGAGCGACATTTTCATTCCTACCTATGATGGGAACATGGCAAGAGTTGTCGAAGGACATCGTCGGTAAGCACCAGCTGCAATTTAGTAAATATTCCTCATAATTAGAAGAAGGTGTTTGGATGTGGAATTGTAGAGTGATTATAGACGAGGAGTTATTTTGAGTGATTAGAAATTTGAGTTTTAGTAATAACTCTTTTGAATGTGGTTAATTGTAGAATGGTTACAATTAATAGCTCGTTTGAATGATGGTTTTGTAGAGGGATTGCAGACAATAGATCATTTGGTTGTGGTTAGAAATGAGTGATTATTTCGAGAAATTAGAAATGAGTGTTTAGAAATTAATAATTAAAAATGAATGATTATTTTGAATAGTTAGAAATTAGTAATTAAAAATGAGCAACTATTTTGAGTGATTACAATAGTTCGTTTGGATGTGGCCCGTTTGGATAGGAGTTGTAAAATAAATTTATAAATAGTTCGTTAATAACCTCAAACAAACATCTTCCAAGGGTGGGTAAAGTAAATAACGGCTAAATGGTGCATTTCTGTTTACGTTTTTATTTTTTATTTTTCAGGTTCTTGGGGTTCAAAAAGACCATTCTTCTGGATAGAAAGTTGGTGGTTAGCTTAATAGATGAGTACAACAATGGAGCATTGGGTTGGGACGAGTTCTCTTCTGCTATGAAGGAAGCTCACTCCGACCGTAACGGGAGCTCGAAGGAGCGATTGGTCATTCCACATAGGCCGAAGGAAGAAGACTATTTTTACTCGAATCCGAGCGAGTGTTTGGAAGCATGGGAAGAGCAGTCATTGAGAAGTTCATGGTATGATGAAAAGAGATTTTAAAACATGTACATTTGTTGAAGGACAAGTGAGAAGAAACTGATCCATGTAATTTTAGAATGGAGGGAAAAGCTTTTGGCTGATATTATTGAATTGAATTATGAATAAACATGAGTTCTTAATTAAGGAACATAAAATCTCTTGTCTTTATGCAACTTTAGATTTAGCAAAAACTGTTTAACAGTTGAAAATAATGTGACCACCCAAGATTTTTACAATCTTGAACAGTGTCAACATCAAATTTTTGATGATAGATACTCAACTCTTCTGTCTCTCTCACACAAGTTGAATATATTCATGGAGTTAACTATCAATATCAACAAAAGTGCCAAAACACAACCCTCTGATCTGCCAGTTGAATGTAAAAGGCAAATATCAATATTTAAATGAAATCACTATTTTTATTCATTACACTTATAATTTATATTTCTTACCATTTCTAGTTTCTTCCATCTCAAATTCTTCACTTGCCATAATAATGTTATTGATCATTTTTTTCATGAAGCCCTGAGATGAAAATTACTAATAATTCACTTACAATTTTTTTTTTTTAATTACAATCAATCGGGTAGGAAGATTCAAACCCATTACTATGTGTTATTTGACAACTCTAATATCGTTGAACTGCTTTCGGTGGCAATATTTATATTGTATACTTAAAAAGGCCGATTATATCTTATTTAAATTCCCAATCAAATGGTAAGGTCAAGATTATTACTTGGGATCAATAAACTAGAGACAGAATTTCAAAATGACAGATATAGGGCACTAACAAATTAAGGAAGTTGTCCTCCTAGTTATTCAAACTACTATTATTATTATGGTTATGAGTCCTCAAATTTTATGATTATTTTATTTTGATCCTAAACTTTTAAATATTCAATTTGAGTCTATAGATTTTCATGCTTGTTCTCCAATAATCCCTTGATTTCTAAATATTTAATTTTGATTTGTAACTCTAAAAAAAAAAATTAAAAAAAAAGGCTAAAATGGTATTAATTTTAAGCAATTATTATTAAAGTGGGTAGCTACCCAATTGTTTAGACATGATAAGGAGAAGAACACGCCAAAATCTAAAATTTTCACTATTTTTAGTTAATTGAACCATAATAGGGAATGTACTCCATTGGGCATATGTTGACTTTGTGATACAATATGGGCATCATTCCACCATTATGTAAATATTTAAAGTTAATGAATGGCATTATTTTCAACATTTGCCCACCTTGCACTCAATCCCCACAATCACCACTTCAAGTTCAATTCCCCTTTTACCCCCACCTTTCAATGAAGTCTATGCAATATTCAATTTCTAGAAAGAGAATGGGAAATAGATTCCAAATTTCAAAGATCTTTGCTAGTGATCCAAGAGAGATAGATCATAATAATAATGATTAAAGGGGTAGAGAGGAAAAAAAAAAAGTGTTGGTTGGGTGATCCAAGGATGCACTTTTCACAAGGCAAATTAAGTGTAAAATTGCTCTCCACTCATGACAATGGTGGGCTGGTTTGGCCTTCACAAAACATTAACTTTTCTACCAACTAACAACTCAGTAAAGTTTAGTTTTTAGAGAGAGAAAGTGATTATGTGCTTATGGTCATTTACCTAAATTTAAGTTTGAAATACCAAAAGATGGTGGATTATTAATTAACAGGTCAAAGTGGGCTTTTTTTTTTTTTTTTTTTTGGTTTCATTCAATTAGCATCAAGTTATTTTTCACATTTTTTTCTTTCCAACCAAACATATAAATAACTTTTAATTATCCATTTAGATATACATTTGAATCTACAATACTTACTTACTATATATAGTAATATCTTAAATAGTATACATGTGTTGACCAGAAAAAAAAATTATGAGTTCCAAATTTTTTTTTTTTTATATATATATATATATATTTTTTTTTTTTTTTTTTTTTTTTTTTTTTGTCATGTGTTTCAATTTCTTATATTGTATATTTTATGTTGGATGTGTTTTAGAGGATTTAGGGTTTATTAAAAAAAAGTTTGGGATGCTCTATTTTATGTTGACTAAAACACTTAGAACATCTCTGGATACGGTAGGAAGAGATGGAAAGGAAAGGAAGGGAACATAATGAAGAAGAAAAGTAGGAGTAATTTGTTACAACATATTGAAATTATTTCCTTTTGACCTTCTCTAAGCCTATATCAATTTTGTGAATTTTAATGACAACAAAATTATGAATTTACAAGTGTTACTAATTGATTTAACTCAATTGATAAGATTTTCCAGCATGCATTAATCAAAGGAAAATAGCTAAGAATAGAGAAAAACCAAACAGAGAGTTACGTGGTTCGAAACGTAAGTTCAACATCCACTAGCACCTGAGGCGCCTAGGTGAGGCAATCTTATTAGAAGATTTGTTAAGAACAAGTTCCCTATTACAGAATCAATCAATAATACGAACTAAAAAACGATACAAAATGATGTCGATTCGATAACTAATAAAATTGCCCTAAATTGCTTATGCAATTTCAAGAAATAAGGGGAAAAGGTTAAATAGACACTTATTGGGAGAGATAACCCATTCTGCTTCTTTATCTTCAAGAATCACAGTACCCAAATGGAATCTGAACTTCAACGAACCAGCCCCGAACAATCTGGAAGCAGCTTCTATGATATTCGGTGACAGAAGATTCGGCGACAGAGACCCCCTTTGTCGGGGTCTTTTCTCTTCTGCGAGCGTCGGCGACAGAGACCTTCTTCCGACGTTGTTTCTTTTCTTGCTAGCAATGGCGACGGAACCTCTCCGACGCTGATTCTCTTCTTGCTAGCAACGACGAACGGCTCCGACGCTGATTCCCTTCTGTCTCAGCCTGGATATTAGTCTCGACCAACTGCAAGAAAGAGGAAAATTGCTCCAAGACTTCTCCTCATTTCTTTCCCCCTCTTCTAAATGAGTGTATTGACTCAAATGCCTTCTCTTTTCCTTCCTTTTTGCACAAAACACCCTTGATTTCTTTGCAAGAAAACCTTCAAAACTTAAACACAATTAAGTTTGGTAATCTTGGCAATTTCTCTCAAAACCATCAAAAAGCTTGATTAATTAGTGAAGTGAGGCCACATATTTATAGTTGTGAAAAGAGCGCATATGAAAACCATAGATTTGGAATCACAGGATAATCTCTTAATTAGTTTTAAAACTCCCTAACTAAGTTTCAACCAAAAAACTAACTTTCAAAAATTAGTTATTTAACTAATCTTAATTAATCCTTATTATCTATGCATTAAACAATTGATATAAAACTTGATGTTTAATTAAAACTAAATTAAAGTTGTGGCCAATATTTTCTAACACAAAACATCTGTGACTACTCTACTGCTCTGTCAGAAGACCATATTGCTAACTACCTCTGATGTTTTCAATGACGTGTATCTAATGGTTAATTAGGGTATGATTAGGAGTTGAAAGTATGATAACTGTACTTGTGTAATTATTACAGTATTTTCTTTTCCTTTTCTCTTTCTAATGCAATGCTCCATTTAATAAGGATATTTCGTAGTAATTTAACATCCAAACATTGTAAGTGAAGTGTATTGAATACAGAGGATATTTTCTCTCTCTATTTCTACTCCTTTCCTTTTTTTTTCGTTTCATTTACTTTTATTACTTGGTATCAAAGCATGTCTGGTCTAGTAATAGAAAAAAGAAAAGAAAAAAATGGAAGAAAGGAAGAAATCAGCATCTTCAAAGCCTGAGTACAATCTGTACAATGTAGAGGAAGACAAGGGCAAAATCTTGATAAAACATAAAGGAACTCGATAGGGTATATATATCATGTTGGAATCTGATGAACCAACCTGCAACAATCAAAGTGACAGAGAAAATTTTCTTCTCTGGAAGACGATCGTTATGCCTCTCTTTTAGAACTACAAGCTTAGCGGTTACATTGATGATAGCACACCTCGCCCAAATCGAATACTACATGTTTCACCAACTGAAGATGACCGTGAAGAAATATTGTGTGCAAATCTGGAGACTGATGTATGAGAGCCAAAAGACCAGCTTATTGTTAGTTGGTTATATAGCTTCTAGACACTTGAAATGACTTTTTATTTCATGGGTACGAGACTGAATTTGCCTTGTGGAAAGATTTTAAGGAATTTTGTGGTCATCACTCCTGATCCCAAGAGGAGCACAATCGATAAATGTTAAAACAAAACAAGAAAGGCAACATGTAGATGAAGCATTATTCGAAGAGGATGAATAAATACATCGATGAGTTTTGTCTTGTTGAGAAACCTATGGATAACAAGACATTAATATTATATACTTTGGCCGATCTAGACGAGGAGTATAATCCAGTGGTCTGTTTCCTAAGGAGCTTGGACACCTCCTTGCTAAACTTGACATATTAGCTCATAACTTTTGAGTAGGAACAAGAGAAACTACAAGATCTCAAAGGAAACATTGTTATTAATGAATAATCTATTTACACTTTTTCATCAGAACCTTATCAAGCACCCTCTAGAATTAACTTTGCAAGCATGAAATCTAGAAATTATCCACCGCATCCAACCTACTTGAGGAAAAAAAACCAACAAAGAAGCTCGGACCAATAGAAGAATATGGGAAAATGGAAAATTAAAGGTCGTTATTCTCCTTACAACAAAATCACCTGTCAGATCTATGGGAAGCGATGGCATTTTTGCCACAAAAAGATATCGTCGATATGATGCCCCGCGACCTAAGGCTATCATTACTCAGCTCGCTGTTGGAGGTTCAACAAATCAATCCTATCAAGGCATGCCTTAGATGGCCTATCTATAGACTCTTGAAATCCTGTTTGAATCTTGAACAGTGGTGCTTGCGATCATGTCTCAGTTGATTTGGCAAACTCAATATACAAGGGGAAACTTCAGGTAACAATTTTATTAATGTAACCAACATGGAATGACCTAGTGGTCAAAGAGGGTCTTTGGTGCTTAAGGTGATGGGTTCAATCCATGGTGGCCACCTACCTTAGAATCCTATGGGTTTCCTTGACATCCAAATTTTGCAGGGTCAGGTTTGAACAAAATTTTATATCTTTTATTTTGCTTATACAAATGGTACTTAGCACCAATGCTTGGGTCACCCCGTCTTCTAGAATTTTAAATCACGTTTTGCCAAAATTTAATACTCTCATTAGTAGCAATCAAAAATCTATCTTTTGTGAAGTTTGCAAGTATGGAAAAATCCATATGGATCTTTAAGAACCTTTCCCTTTTGACATCAAAACAAGGATTTTGATTCTATGTTGCCTTCCCTAATGATTTTAGTAGACATGTGTAATATATCGTTTGCATACTAAATCCGAAACAATTGGTATCTTCAATGTTTTTCAAACTCTAGTTGAGAGACAACATAATGCAAAATTAAGACCATTAAATGTGATGGAAATAGAGAATCTAAGCCAATAATTATGTTTGCGCAAACACAAGGTATCAACATTCAACTTCAATGTCCTTATACAACTGCACAAAATGGAGAGTTAAAAGAAAAAATAGACATGTTGTTGAAACTGGTCTTTCTCTTTTAGCTTAAGCAAAAATGCCTTTCAATTTTTGGTGGGAGGCTTTTCATATTATAGGCTACTTATTAAACTTGATGCCCACTCAGATCCTTGGACAACAAGTCAAGTATTCAAGTCCTAACAAATAAAGTACCTGACAAAGTTCCTCAGAGTTTTTAGATCTGCATATTATCCCCTCATACGACCTGTTCATCAACAATTTAACTTTCACACTGAGAAATGTCTGTTTATTCGCTGTCACAACTACTATAAGGGACATAAGTGTCTCAATCCTTCAGGAAAATTGTATATCTCTCGGCATGTCACATTTTGTGAAGACGATTATCCCTCTATAACTTTATTTAATGTTGACATCAATCCATCAACAAGTAATGATACATATGTCTTTCCATCCTTTCTGCCTTCTAGTCATGTTGTATCTAGCCTGGCCAGCCCTACTCCAAAATCATCTGCGTCCTATGATCATAATGTCTTCCCTGACCAATCAGTGACAGATATTGTTAATACCTCACCATTTGTAGAATTTCTCAACCACACATCTGATATCCTTACTGTCTCTACAAACCATCATCATATGGTTACTCGAGCTAAGACGGACATTTTCAAACATAATTCTAAATTTAGTTGTCTCATTCACAAGCTTGATTGGTCATAATTCAGGCAAAATACCTTTAAAGATGTTCATTATGTTCCCTAGTGGCGTTCTGTAAGGCCTTGTAACACAACCACACATGGACTCTGGATCCTCCCTCACCCTCTCAGTCCTTGGTAACAACAAAATGGGTCTATAAAATCAAACAAAATGCCTCTAGCGACATCGAATGATATAAAGCATGCTTGGTAGCATAAGGGTTCCTTCAATTCTTGGGATCGATTCTGGTGAGACTTTTGTCCAATTATCAAGCCGGCGACTATCCCAGTTATACTAACTACTCTTGCATTAGCATTATGCTGGTCCATCAAACAATTATATGTCTCCAATGCTTTCTTTCATGGGAACTTAAAAAAGTCGTCTACACTTCACAACCCTCTAGCTATGTTGATCCTAACTTTCCTACACATGTTTCCAGCTATATAAAAGCTCTCGATGGCTTAAACAAGCCTCTCTGGCATGGTACTAAGAACTGTATTCTCAATTACTTCATATTGATTTTTGACAATCAGTTGCTAACAACTCTCTGTTTCTTCTCAACAATAACCTTGGCTTAGCTTTGTTGCTTGTATACATCGATGACTTAATGCTAATTAGATATTCTCCCATGTTTCTCACAAAGATCGTTTGACATCTTCATAACACCTTTGCAATTAAGGACCTAGGTGACCTCAATCATTTTCTTGGCACACAAGTCCACAATCAAGATGACACTCTAATATTATCATAACAACATTTCATTCGAGACCTTCTCTTTCAAAATCATTTTGATCATTTAAAGTATGCCCTCACTCCTATGGTTTTGGGCAAGTAGCTATCCAGGTATGAAGGGGAGGTGCTAAAAGATTCAGCTCTAAATCGCAGCATACTTTGCACTTTACATTACTTGCAACATACATGACCTGATGCTGCCTTTGCACTAAATAAACTTAGCCAAGTCAATCAAGAGCCTAGTCTTCCTTATAGGCAAGCATTGAAATTAATCCTCAGGTACCTGAAAGGAAATTTTCAACTCAAGCTTACCTTATCCCCAATTTGCAACATCGCCTATAAGATTTTTAGATGCTAATTGGGCACCCTTGCCTAATGATCAAAAATCTTTTAGTGGCTATTGTGTGTTTGTTGGTATCTAGCTGATTTCATGGTCCTCTAAAAAATAAGTCATGGTTGCTAGATCAAGTACCGAATTTGAGTACTAAGCGATCTCTCACACGATGTCTAAAGTACATTAGTTGTGTACTTTATTTTCTGACCTCAAGGTGTCAATTGTTATTACACATCTATTGTGGTGTGATAATGTCTCTGCTAATGCTCTTGCTCGAAATTTGGTGTTTCATGATAGGACGAAACATATTGAGATAGATGCTCCCTTCAATCGAGATCAACTTTTTTTCGGTCACCTTGATGTTCAACATATTTGATCTGCAAACCAGGTAGTTGATATTCTCATAAAACCCTGTCTCCATAGCTATTTGGTTCGTTAAGGAACAAACTCGAACTTAAATACTTTCTCTATCCTCATTTGAGGGCGACTGTTACAACACATCAGTAACTACTCTACTTGTAAGGACCCGACCCGAACTAGGGTCCCATCTAGGCAAGTACCCTTGATACATGAGTAAAATGATATTTAAACTAGAGACATGCTCATTAATGCTTCATTTAATAGGAATCATTCAAAACTGCTCATAAATATCAGTGAAATTCAGTAAAATAAATCAGTAAGAAGAAATAACTAGTAACCACATGTCTCTAATAAATCCAGTAAACAGTGCGAAAATAAGTGACGATATGTAAAGAATAATTAAGACATGACTAGTACATGGTCTCCACAACTCTAGATCAGCCATCTTGGTAAAGCCCATGCGTATCTGTGGAAGCTCACATAGAATATGGGTGAGTTGTTAAACCCAGTAAAAATCCCTAACTTGGAATTAGTTTAAACAAGAATATGATGAATGGAAACAAATGCATGATGACAGATGATGAATTTTATGGGTAGTCGTGCAGGGGCAACCCTAAATAGGCTATGTCAACTCGGGTCTTCATGAGTAGGGGTACCGGGGCAACCTCGAATAAGGCTATGCCAACCCGGTTCTTTATGAGTAGTGGTGTCGCGACAACCCTGAATAGGACTATGCTAACTCAGGTCTTCTATGAGTAGTGGAGTTGGGGCAGCCTTGAATAGGGTTATGCCAACCCGGGTCTTTATTAGATAAATTATTGTATCTTGGGCATCGTTGATTCCTAGATATGCCTACCAGGCTTTACTATGGATTATTGAAATGTGAGCTTTCATAGAAACGTATGATCATGATGTTAATGTGTGCAACGTGCTAACGAATAGAATAACATGCGCAACATATATAACATGTTAGCCTAACATGAATCCCTAGTAGAGTTCGCCAAAGTATACTAATCATAACATGATATAATTATTCAAACAACAGGGAAAGTATCAATCATAGAATACCGTTCAGAACATCAATTTATTCCACCCAAATTACCCTAGACATGTTTATAATTACCCACAAAAACCCAAGTTAAAGATATGTTCCCCTTACCTTAGCTGAAATCTACTAATTAAGCTTAATTGTGCTTGAACCATGAGTAATGGAAGCTTTTCCAACAAATACTGTCCAAAACATTGTCAAGGAGTCAAAACTAGTACCTTAGACTATCAAAGATAGACCAAAGCATCGAAATTACCCAAAATACGATATCTATAAATTTTTTGGCGAGATCAGCGGCGACGCGTGAATTTCACTCGTAGGAGACAAAATCTGAAGGATGGGATGATGCATGGCGCACTAACAAGCGAAAGTAAGTTCAGACGGCAGAGGCAACTTGATTCGGGACGTGCTGACATGTTTTACGCGAGCCAGCCAATCCGAAGTTGAGAATTAGGTAGCGCTGCTTCCCGAGGTGACAGGATATAATGTCGTAGGTGGCTATCGGCGCGAAATAAGAGGTCAGCTTCTAATTGGTCACGAGCTCCATGACGACGGGGGCGAATCACTACTCGAGAAGCTGCATCTCACGATAAGTCCTCAGCGACTGCTGGTAGTGCATGTGGGGATACTTATGCTGAAGGTGCTAACAGGCTCTAAAATCCATGGTGATTGTCAGAAAAACGCGCCCTCTGATTGGCGGTGTCAAGAGCTGTCGACGGTTACAGATTTTATCTCCTCAAGTTCAAAAAAACACATAAAACAAGAGGAAAAAGTGATTGGCGGCGGATGAAGACCTAATGAGTGCGTTTTGTTCTTATTTATAAGTCCAAAGTTGCTTGAAAAATTACCAAAATGCCCATACGACTAAAATTAATTGTTTTAACCTATTTTTCTGAATCCCAATGTTATCCTTCTTGGGTTTAAACTCATTTAAGTACTTTTAAGACAAAATTAAATTAAAATAAATTTTTAGAAGTCTCGATAAGTTCAAAACTAATCTTTAATTTTAGGAGAAGAAAAATTCGGGTTGTTACAATCCCCTTACAAAACGTTCGTCCTTGAAAGTTGCCTAAGGTAGAACAGCTTGGAGTGGCGAGAACGTATGTTATCTTCTCTCTCTAGGTGGCCTATTTGACTTATTGGCTTTTCCATAGAACTTTGACAAAACTGGTCTTGTGATTCCTCAAGACTTTCCTGTCTCTATCTAAAATTTGAACCAGTTTTTTCTCAAAGCTTAAATCCTCAATGAACTGTAATGACTCGTGGTCAATGACATGAGAAGGATCGTGCACATACTATCTAAGCATCAAAACATGGAATAAATCATGCACACTGAACATTAGGCAACTTCTTTAATCCTCTTAATGATTTCAAAGAGTCCAACAAATCTTGGACTAAGCTTTTCCTTACTCTCAAATCTTAGTATACCCCTCATGGACGAAACCTTAGGAAAAATGTGATTCCCCACTCTTAACTTTAAATCTTGGCGCCTAACATCTACATAGCTTTTCTGTCGGCTATGTGCTATAAGCATTCTAACACGAATATTTTGCACTACTTCATAGTCAACTACAACAACTAAAGACCCTACAATTTTCTCTCTCCTACCTCCTCCTAGAACGTAGGCATCCTATAACTCTTGTCATACAAGGCCTTAAATAGAGTCATTTCAATTCTAAGCTGATAATTATTGTTATAGGTAAACTCTATCAAGTACAACCACTTATCCCAACTACCGTGAAAGTTAAGCACACGGGATCTCAACATATCTTCTAAAATCTAATTAACCCTCTCAGTTTGACCATCAGTCTGAGGATGAATCACAGTACTGAACTTACAAAGGGTTCCAAGAAATTCCTAAAAGCCCTTCTAGAAGTGTGAAGTGAAACAGACATCCCTATCTGATACGATGCTAACAGGAATCTCGTGATACCAAACAATCTCCTCCAAATATAACTGAGCACATTTCTCAACAGAGCAGTCAGTGCCCTTGGTATAAAGTGGGCGCACTTGGTAAGTCGGTCAAAAATCACCCAGATCAAGATGAATCATCTCGCCATCCTATGCAGTCCTGATATAAAATCCATAGAGACGTCCTCCCACTTCCACTATAGAATGTTAAAAGGTTGAAACAACCCTGCTGGCTTCTACCTTGGCGCTTTCACTTGCTGGAAAGTCAAACACTTGCTGACATATGCTGCTATGTCTATCTTCATATTGTTCCACCAAAAACTCTGTTTCAAGTCCTAATACATCTTGGTATGCCCTGGGTGCAAAGCAAACGGTGAACTGTGAGCATCAGACAACAACTCTGCCCTGATCTCGACATCTATAGAAACCAGTAATCTCTGTCTGAATTGTAACCCACCATCGAATTCAACTGACCAGAACACCCTCCTTGGCATGTGCCTTGCCAAACAGAACAATCAAACTAGGATTTCTCTACTGACTCTCCACAATTCTCTATTTCAACGAGGATAGGATAGTCAACCAAGCCAACTACGTTGTAGCCTTCTGAACTTATACAATCTCAACTCTATCTAACTCTCTCTATAGAAGAGTCTGGGTAACAAGTAAGGTTATTATGTGAGAAGGCTTCCTACTCAAAGCGTCGACAACCACATTAGCCTTACCTGGGTGGTAAATGATCTCATAGTCATAGTCTTTCACCAACTCTAACGAATTGCGTTGTCTCATATTCAATTCCTTATGGGTAAAGAAATACTATAAGCTTTTGTTGTTATTAAAAATTTAAATCTTCTCCTTGTAAAGATAATGTCTTGAAGCGTACGCTATGACCCTTTGTAACAGCCCCAAGTTTGTTTAACTTTAAAAAAAAGGGCATTTTCGTAATTTTTCACTAAAGGATAGATTTAGAAAATGCAAAAAATGGAAATTGAGTCGATCATAATAACCTCATCATTTAGGGGGAAATGTGAGTTCGTGCAGTAAATGAGGGAGAAGGAATTTCGAATTTTGAGTGTTGGTAAGCAAATCGAGGAAAAATCGTCAGAGCCGCCGTCAGCGCAGTCATCCGCCTGAGCCGCGAACCAGAAAGTGTCACGCGTCTGCCTGCTCACCCGTCGCGTGTCGCTTCGCCATTTGCTGCGCCGTTTCCCTGCCAACCAACACACGTCGCTTCGTCAGCCAATCAGCGCCCACTCCCGCCTACACCACCCAACCAGCACCCCCGACATCTGCGCCAACCAACGTTCACCGATCTGCTTCAAACCGAGTGACGCCACGCGTCGTGGTGCCCTTCGCTGCCTGTAGCCTCACATTGGTCCACGCCAGCCGAGCCTGACACATATGTTTCCAAGCCTCCAGCAAGACCGAGCCTAGTCACGCCCAGTCGGAGCCTCCGACGCACTCTGAACCTGCCACTTACCCGCCCCGACCTACTGTGCACCTATTCTGTCCCGCCCCGCCCCGCCCCGCCCCGCCCCGCCCCGGCCCACACGTCCGAGTCTGTTCTGTCACCTGTTGCACATACGCCAGCGACTGAGTTCCACGCGCCACCGCCAGAGCTGCCGCCTCTGATGACCAGAAATTCTCGAACTCCAAGGGCTGTTTCGAGAAGTTTTCAGCTAAGGTAAGGGACTGTTTCTCCAGTATAGGGTCATTGTAGGTATTTCTTGAGCATGTATAAAGTTAGTTAAGCATTGATTGGCGTGAGTTTGCTGAGAATGTTGTTCTGAAGTTTTAGGAGGCCTTATATGATATGTTTGGTTTGTTCCGGCATGATTATTGAATGCGTTTAAGATCGTTATTTCTTCCTGTGTTTAACTAAGTTATTTTAGCATGTTTAACTCAGAGATTAATGTGTTATGTCTAGGATCGATTCACTGTATTTAGTTCATCTTTTGCAAAGCTTCGAGATCTTATTAGAATGCTACCTATTTTGACTATGATGATAGATCTGGCATGTCTAGTTATGTGTGATAATGAGTTAGGTTAGTGATAACTGTCCCAATAGGGGCCCGAGCTTGTCAATCAATCTTTATGTTTTGAGTTAGGAGTTCTAGTGGGAACCGTTGAGTTTAAACGAGTTAAAGGTGCCAAAGGGGACACGATATTGAGTGCGAGCTACGATTAGGTTAGACGTGTCTTGATCGCTAGAATCTTTAGGAGATTAGTTCAAATGTCGAGCTTTGAGGAAGATATTCCTACTTCGCGGTAGTGTCAAGGATCGGAGAGTCACTCGATTAGCCATACCTACCCAGAGTTCGCTTGACTTTTCCCATGTGCCGTGCTAGAAGTGTGAGTCGGGAGATATCCCATTGTGGAGGGTCCTTGATCTACCCTTTCGCGCGAGTGTTCGAAGTCTGGCGGCAACCAGATTGTTTCAGCTCGCCGAAGTGCTCTCACACTAGTATAGGTTACCAAGTTTACAATTAGAGTTTTGTGACAAGATGAAGACCGAGTTAAGATAAAGATTGAATTTAAGGTTAAAGCTTGAGTTTGGAGATAAGGTTAAGTTTGAGGTGTTACACGTAATCACGCTACTTTGTGTTTCTCTGATTATGTGCGTGTTCTTGTTAGATCTCGTGTTGGGATCCCTTACTGAATTTTCGCGAATTCACCTCTTTCCATTGGGAATCCTTGCCAGGTACTTGCAGGTGAACCAGGATGGCTGAGCTGAGGCTGTTGTGACCATGGGCAAGCTGCATTAGTGTTTTTAACTTTATTCTTAAGTTATTATTTGATTTTACGGTTTAAAGCATGAAATCGAATTGATGCATGTTTAGTATAGGTTTTCAATATTGTTTTATTGTTTTCTTCGGGTACCCTTAAACTATGTTTATGTTTTCTAAGTGTTTTCAAATAAATGCAAATGTCTTTTAATATGTCTCTGTGAATTATTAAAGATTTATTCATGCATAAGAGGTTAAGGCCCCGGGTTTAACTCCGTGTTGGGTCGGGTACTTACACCCTTGGCTTTTGTATAAGGACGACTCCAAGTTCCCTCTTTGAAGCATCACAATACACCACAAAACCAATTGATCCTTTTTGGACGGCCAACACATGAGCGATAGTCAAACGTCTTTTTAGCTCTTGAAAACATCTTTTGCACTCCTCAGTTCAATCAAACATTTGCCCCTTCATGGTCAACTGAGTCATATGTCCTGCTAACTTCAAGAAATTTTCAACAAATCGTCTGTAATAGCCAGTTTACCTTTGAAAACTCCTTACTTTTGCAACTGAAGTAGAAGTGTACCAATTGCTCACTGCCTCAATCTTACAAGGATCAATCGAAATGCCCTTGCTCGAAACAATATGCCCTAGAAAAGAAACTTCAACCAGCCAAAACCCACACTTAGAAAATTTTGCATACAACTGGTTTTGTCTTAGTGCAGATAAAACTTTTCTTAAATGAATCTGATGATCCAACTTGATCTTTGAGTAAATCAAAATATTGTTAATGAATACTATAATGAACTTATCCAAAAACTTCTTAAACACCATATACATCATGTCCATAAATGTCGCAGGTGCATTGGTCAAGCCAAAGGACATTCACCACAAACTCATAGTGTCCATATCGAGATCTGAACGTTGTTTTAGGAATGTCCTCCTCTTTGATCCTCAACTTGTGATACACAGAGTGCAAATCAATCTTGGGTAACACCGAAGCTCCCTGGAGTTGGTCAAACAAGTCATCGATCCTTGGCAATGGATATCTATTCTTTATTATCACCTTGTTCAACTACACAACCACATCGAACCATCTTTCTTCTTAACAAATAATACTGAGCTCCCCAAGACGACACACTAGGTCTAAAAAATCTGCTCTCAATCAACTCTTGCAACTAAATCTTCAATTCTTTCAATTACGTTAGGCCCTTATGTAAGACGTTTGTGAAATAGAGACAGTACTAGGCTCCAACTCGATAAAAAATCAACTGCTCGGGGCGGCGGAAACCTTGGCAACTTGTCTGGAAACACGTCCACAAAGTCTCTAACTATCGGCACTGCATCCACCGATAATTTGGTCTTCTCTTCATCGGATATTGTTGCTAAGTACACTCCACTAGACAATAATCTGCTAGCCTCCAAGGCAGAAATGATCTTCAAACATTCCCCAGAATTTCGTCCTTTGAATTTGAAAGTAGGTATTGATAGGGGACTAAAAGTAACTTTCTGGTGGTAGTCAATTACAGCGTGGTTCTCAGACAACCACTCTATGTCAAGGATCACATCAAACTCACTCATAGGTAAGACTATGAGTGTAACATCCAATGCCTTCTCATCTACAACCAGCTTGCTGGCTTTGACCTTATCGCAAGTTGTCATGCTCACTCCAGCTGGAGTAGCCACTACTAACTCGAACCCCAAGGGTTCCAATTCAAAACAGTAGATAGTACAAAGCAAGTTAGATATGAATGAATGCAGTCAACTACTCATCTTGAGTTTAAACTCATTTAAGTACTTTTAAGCCAAAATTAAATTAAAATAAATTTTCATAAATCTTGGTAAGTCCAAAACTGACCTTTTATTTCAAGAAAAGAAAAATTCGGGATGCTACACTACTACTTTGTTAGAAGGCCCTATTACTAACTGCCTATGTTGTTTATAATGGCGTGTATCTAATGGTTGATTAGGGTATGGTTAGGAGTTAAAGAGGTATGATAAATGTACTTTTGCAATTATTAAATAGTCTTTTCTTATCCTTTCTCTTTCTAATGTAAAGCTCTATTTAATTAGGATATGCTTTCTTAGAAATTAAGCATCCAAGCATTGTAGTTGAGGTGCATTTAATACATAAGAGCTTTTCTCCTATTTCTACTCTTTTCCTTCTTTGCCGTTTCATTTATTTTTATTACTCAAATGAGTAATTAATGGAATGGTAATCCGCCGTCTCTTCCTCTCCTTCCCCTCTCATCTTACTATCTCAGACATACCTTTAATCTTGATGGATTCTTAGCTTTATTTTATAGAAAGTACTGGTCAATTCACGTAAGTATTTGTGTAAATGTTTAAGTTAAGAAAGGAAAAACAAACTGTGAAAAACTTAAATCATACTTCATACAGTACTAAAAACAATTTCAAAGAGATGGATGGTGATTTCAAGCATATATGTTCAAGTAATAATGTTTCTAATAAGATTATATAACAAAAATAATAGCTAACAAATTGATAAGTTGCCTTCATTTGATGATATTGAGTTACATAGTGTGTTTTTCCCAGATAAACTTATATTTCTATACCAATATAGTTGGTTAAGAATGTATAAATAATATTATTATGAATAAAATAAGTGGTGGGTACTGGAAAGCTCCACGTGAGTTCCCAGAGGAAAGGTTAGATTTTACTGAATTGTTGATTGATTGACCACATAATGAAAAAAATAACAACCATAAGTTTTTTATTATTTTATTTATATCATTGAATGTCTGAGCTAACTTATTCATACATCAAGGAACATACCGTCTTATTCTGCAACATTGAATACCATAAAAATTCATAGAAAATTAATTTTTAGATCCATAAATTGAATCTATCACCTCTTAAGCGCCAAACACCTTCATCTATTATATTAATAGGAGAATTTCTAGTTGTAGGATAGTAAACATTGAATACCATAAAAATTCATAGAAAATTAATTTTTAGATCCATAAATTGAATCTATCACCTCTTAAGCGCCGAACACCTTCATCTATTATATTAATAGGAGAATTTCTAGTTGTAGGATAGTAGTATTGTGCCTGAAAGTCTACTTCTCATTTCTCTAATTTTATTTTACAAGTTCATTTCACTTTATTTATATGTTTTTGAATGATAGTCGGTTCATATGTAACATGCTTCTTCTTTTCATTATTCTAATAATGTCTTAGCATCCACTCAATCAGTGGTTTGAGTCCTCATAGTACCTCTATCATAGGATTTGTTGTCACTTCCCCAATTTGTATTGAAAAAAAAAAAAAAAAAAAAAAAACTATTCCAAAATACATTCAATTTAAATATAACAATTTTGGAAGCTGCCGCCTAGGTTGAAACCGGCCATCCTAACTATAAAAGGAGTCTGTTACTAGGGAGAGATTTATTAAAGTTGAGAGTTAGGAAACATATTTAGAATTAGATAGATATCCATGATTTTTCAGCAATCTCAAGTTCTTAGAGGAAAGTTACAGCGCCACCAATATTTTTTAAATTGATTAATGCAATAATTTTTTAATGTCTAAAATAGTAACCAATTTATGCCCTTGCATATGTATGAGTGTGTGTATATATAATTATATAATACAGAAAAACATCCAACTGAGTGGAACATATAGCATGTTATATTGACAAAATATCTCCTTTTCTATTTGATAAAATATCTCAGACATACTCTAGTTTTTTCTCATATTCATTCTACAACATTGTCTATCCAATCTGAAGCAAAACCGGAAATGTCTTAACCTCATAACCATGCAACTAATTATATTCTTAGGGCTCTCATTAATCTAGAAAATTACAAGTACATTACAAATGCAAGCTTTTCTATCTCTTAACCTTATATCCAAACTGGGACCAAGCACAAACACATGTACAATCAACGAAATCCCAGTTGCTAACACAGACCATGACCTGTAAAAAATGGCCAAGATTATCACCCCAGAACACCACCCCCACTTAAGGCAAAAAATATATATATATAAAATAATATCACACTGAGGGATTGAGGAGGAGCTAGGGAAGAACAGTTAAGATAAAGAAGATCAATGTAACACACTAGACCCCTGTTCTATGCTTCTTGCGAGCTTGTTCTGAGTCCTCACTGAAGCAGCCATGTAAAGTTTGTGCCATCACTTCACTGTTCAAACATTGTTTTTTTTCATCCTGGTGAAACAATGGGTGATGAAACAACATGATATCAATTAAACTAGCTAGCACAAGAAAAGATGGTGAAAATTACAAACCTCTGATAGGGACATCGCTCTGTTTGCTCGTTTTCCGACATCAACTTTCACTGAGATGTTGGTCTGTGACAAATCAACCCCTGAAGCCTGCAGGGCCTGGGTCAAGGTATTAAGTAACCTGTTCAAGACAAAACAATGTCAATGAAAAATGGGAAAAAGGCTAACAGGACTTAATGTACATTTCAGAACACTTCTAATCTAACTCTATGAGAACATTTATGAAAAACAAATAGAGCTGGTAAATACATGAAAAGACACTTTTTTCCTTCTCAAATCAATTATATATGATCAGAAAGACGAGATGAAACCTAGATACTGCTATCAGCAGCCAAGGAACTACATATCTTTGTAATTGCGACCTAAGATATGTTACTATAGCAAAGCGAGGAAAGAACTGTATCTTCCCGATTTAACATCAAGAGCTATCTGATATATTGGCAGATGCTCACCCTTGGGAATAGACACCTGACATACTCTCCAGCTCACTTTCAACGGCCAGATCCTCCTGATCACTAACAATGTGGTTGGGAAAACCTGTGGTGGTACAAGTTCTCCCCTGCAACAATTCCATCTGGGTCCTGGAAGAGGTGTTGTCTGATACTGGCACACGTTCGTCTAAAGATTCGGTTGATAAATTACCTCTTCCAACCGTGTCAAACACCATCGGTTGAGCATGCATACTCATGGGGAGTCCTCTTTGAGAAGCAGAGACAAAAGTATGGTCCACTGCATTTAATACTGTAGCAGGACCCAAGTCAGCGTCCATCACATTTGGTGCATTCCTTAGCATTGCTTGGGAGAAAACAGCAGTATTCTCTTGACCGGAACCCATCTTTACGACTTGAGAATTATCAACATAACCTTCAGAAGCTCTATAATTCTTCTGTCAATATTAGATTAGAAAAATTACTAGACTTTTCAAGAGTTTGGAAAACAAACATTCCAGGGAAAGAAGCGTTTGTTCACAGTTTCATTCATCCATGTTTTTCATACTCTGACAAGAGAGATACTAGACTAAAAGGATTGCTTGCATGAAAATGAGGGTTGAATAAAGACAGTAGTCAATCAAAAAGATTATACCCAAGGCATCAATTTTGAAGGCTCCGAAGTCCAATCTTGACATGGCCCTTCGTACATATTTAACTTCTCCTGTAGAAATTGAATGTACTCTATCACCTGATGTAAAAATAGATCAAATATTAATGTATTGAAGGAATCTCATGACTATAATAATTAGCAATGTACTCTACAATTATGTGAGATATACCTCTAACAAGAATGAAGCCTTATCTCTTTTTTGGTCATTCTGAGGTATGAGGTTTCTCAGAATCTGAAATCTGCGCCAATAGAAAACAATAATTCACAAAAACATGAGCATATTACTAAGATCCAAATGGTAATGACTCCTGAGAACACGAGGGCATATAAAACAGAAAAGAGAAGATACCCTAGAAAGTAGGAACTAAGGCTCAACTATTTCAAACACTCAAAACAAAAAACAAATAGTTTTTGGTCTTGGTTACTATCATTGTTGTCTCTTCGAGAAAATCCGGTAAAATAAAACCAGAAACTTTGGAATCGTTTTTGTAATTTTGCTAAGAATCGAAACGTGGTTTAAAAGAAAGAGGAAACATACTAGAGATATTGTAAGTAAACATGCTGAATTGTAAGAAATAGAGCCCTAAAAAGAGAATTTTTATGGACGTAAACCACTAACTTCCTATAAGATAATTAGCAAATGTTTTATAAACATCCCAAAATAAATTGAAAAGGTGAATAAAAGAGCCCACAAAAGGAGGAAGGAGCCTACAAAAGATAATTAGCCATTAAGTCAAGCAGAAATTTGTACAGATTAGTTCAAGCTGTGAATAACAACAGCATCGAAAGGATGAATTAGAAAAATTTTCCATAAACTAATTCACCATGAAATAAGGCAACGTGACATGTCTAAGTGCTACTCGACTACTCATTTGTACAACTGGACCGAATGAAATTTGAAGAGACTTCCGATAAATATCTAATCTAAGAAAAAATGTCTATTGCTCATACATCTGGATACCCCATGATCATATTTAAGCGAAAACCATTTCAATCCACCTTAGAAAATTTGGCTGGAAAGGAACAACCGAATCTTTAAGGACAAGTCCCAAAATATTGAAGGTTTTATAGAAACCGCTCCATTTTTGGCTTTGTTTTTAGAGTCATTGTCTTCATCCTTTTTGTTAATACAATCTCACTAAGTTATCTACACAGTGGAGGTATTTTTGCGATAGAGACTTCTTTGTTTTTTTTCGTACATCTATGAAAAAGTATCGTTTCCTCAAATAAAAAACTTATTATCACTTTAACGTAACTGTAGGTAATATAAGACCACAAAAAAAGCGAAAAGGGTAAAAAGAAGCCATCATAGAATTTTGAACTCGGCCGCCAATTTTTCAAAAACTCAAAACGGGAACATGATGCTTAACCCTTTAATCAACATTTCACTCATAAATGAAAAAATACAGCTTCCTTTACAACGTTCACACAAGTTGAAAAAACAAACGAGAGAAGAAAAAAAAGAGTGTCGTAGATTGGCTGAGGTAACCACCAAAAGCCGCGATCACATGAGCCGAAATGGCTGAAAACAAAAAGGCAAGAACAAATTTCCTCCAAGGGATACTAAGATTACAAATTTGGGTAAGAAATTAAAGCGCAAGCAGCAGCATGTTACCTTTCGTTAATTTTACTCCTCCTCCGCTGCTCAGTCTCGGAATGTTTAGAACGATGGCCGCTCGCCTTGCTATCCCCACTTTTCCCCTCAATCCTTACTCCTAATTCTCCTAACATAACGAAACAAAATCAAACCTATAATCGATTCTAAACCCATAATTTAAACACAGAGAGGGAGAGAGAGAAAGAGAAAAAAGATACCGTTGCCGTCATGCTCGAAAGGTTCCTGGACGGATTTGGAAGTCTTCACCATTGAGAATCCGAATCCAGTGGCTAAAACTACCGAGCGAGAAGTTGAAGATTTTGATGGTTGAAGAAGAAAGAAGAAGAATGGAAAAAAGAGTACAGAGTTGGAGGGCAATGGAAGCCCTAGACTGGGTGGAGGTGGTGAAGAATTAAATTGAAATTCAATTTTGTTCTTTCTTTTTTGGGTTTGGTAATATTTAATTATTTATTGAAATGTTTCTGTTCAGTGCTAATTTGCGCCGAAGTTTGTGCCGTACATCTTACGGTTACGACTAACATTGGGCCTTTGCTAACGGGCCTTTTTGCCTTTGTTTTGGGCCTATTTGTCTACTTTTCCCAAACTTTATTCAAGAAATATTTACAATTCTTAGCTTTTAAATGAATGGCTAATTTGCAAATTTGGGATTACAAAATTAATTCTAAATTTAAATTAATGCGTAAACTAATTCAATTCTGCATTTTAAGTTTAAGAAAATCATTGATCATCATTAATAATCTCTTTTAGAGAAAATATTTGTTAAAAATTTCAAAAAATCAAATCTAAACGAGATCGTGTTTCTTTCTCTTGCAAGGAGTTCTTTGACCTTCTCTACGGATGAAAACATGAGACTTATAGTTTAGTTAGTGGTTTTTTAACACTATTTTTCTTGAAACACAATCCTTAATGCCAAACAATTTTGTTTTGTGTGTCAAAGATGAAATTTGGGGGATGAGAACCTCTGCATCTTTGTCGAACCAGGAGGTTGAAGAAGGAGAAGAGGAGGAGAAACGAGATATGAGTCAATGGAACTTGGATTTGGAGAAGATTGAGAGATTTATGAGTATTCATGCTGAATGGGGTGTTGGATGAGAATCAACCATAGTTCTGGAAGCTATGAATAATGATATCAAGCTCTATAAATTAAAAAAATAATAATAAAAAAAGGGAGATGATTATCCTTGAAAGATTGTGCTCTTACATTTCAAGATGTACAACACGAAAAAGTTGGTTTAACATTGTCCAAGATAGTTAGCAACATCCTTATACAAAGACGAACTTGGTGCAAGACAAAGATGTACACAATGAAGGTACAATTATTTTGTATGTGACATATACAACAATTGTTGCATACACACATTCATGTACATTGATAGGGTGAATTTTCAAGCGGATATACGAGTTACTATATTATTTCAGAGATGTACCCACCCAGATGTACATCAAAAAACGAATGAAACAAAATTTGAAAATGGAGCAAGTTGAGATGCCACAGTTTGAAGATGTAGATATACACTGACACGTACATACAATGTTTTCAATCGGATATGGAGACGGGTATACACTCAATACTTTTAGTCATATGTAAGGATATGGGGAAGGATATAGAGACATATATACAATAACCTTAACTCGTAACAAACATTGTTTTTTTTTTTTAATCACAAACATTTATAAATTTATAATATCTCAAACATGGTTTTTCAAAAACTTTTAATTTGTAGGCTTTTTTTATTAATAAAATCTAGCATTTGATATTTTTTGAAGTTTTTCTTAGATATTTTTTAAGTATTTTTTTTAGATCCGAATCTTTTTAGAGTTAGTTAGAGTGAATCTAAACTCAATTTTTTTAAGACATAAATATTCAATTAATAGGAAGGATATAAATGTCAATTGCATTCTATTTATTTATTCAATTAATTCTAAAGTATTAAATTCAGACATTTATTTAAAGGACATAAAAGAGTAGACCTGAGATGAATTATTTCTAAAAAAAAAAAAAAGTCATTTGCGTAATTAACCCGAGGGAAATTGAAGTAATTGTCTAAAAATTTTAAATTAATTAATTACATGTCAGTTTAGTTTTTTTTTTTTTTTTTCGATATCTTGTCTAAAAATAGTTAGATAAAAACTTGAATATCTTAATTTTATTATCTCTTTCTTATATTAGATAATAATTAACCTCAACCATTTTCTTCTCTACAACTTTGATCTATAAGTATTGAGTATATACGAGTGCACACTCAAGTACTAGTACGTTTGACATGCATATTGTACATATGAGTACATAATAATGAAGAGAAGACACAAATTAATAATAAATAAAAGAAAAAAATGATAAAAATAGCAATATAGTGAGGAGAACATAAT
>JBBMEG010000022.1:6377175-6397716 GCA_037832605.1 Cyclanthera cordifolia
ATGAAGAGAAGACACAAATTAATAATAAATAAAAGAAAAAAATGATAAAAATAGCAATATAGTGAGGAGAACATAATCTTTTTAAAATATAGAATTGTTAAACGTGGCGGAAGCGTGTAGGTTACCATACTTTTTAATTAATCCAATTAACTAAACCTCATGCAAAACACTCCTAGTTTATAATACTTACCATGGTTGACGCTTTTGATCAACTGTAATAGGTCTTTATTACTCAATCTTCTAGGCTATATCTCCCTTGCTAACATTAAGTGTCTTATGCGAAGCTATTTAGAGAATAAGAGAGCTAAGAAATTTTTTTCAAAGGTTTGACAATTTTAGAGGAAGAGAAATTCTCAACTTGAGATGGAATTTCTCTTTATGATAAGGGATGAGAATAGAGAGTTCCGAGTAGCATATGATCTGACATTCAAACTAGGAAAGAATAAAAAGATATTAGAGAATAACCATAAAATTATTTATCAAATAAATATATTCTCTCCCCTTTCCTTTTAATGGGGATTTTGAAAATTTCATATATCCCTACTAAATTTCCCTTCCTATGATTTAATATAGAGAGAGAAGGGCTCAACTATTGGATCGAAAATGTGAGGAGAAGTAGACGTCATATAATCCCAAACAACAATGGACAACCACCCCCAACATTAACTTCGTCAGACATCACCTCAATGATACTTTTATAGATTGTTTGGCATAACGAATGTTCGAAGCAGCCCAAGCTATTAGGTCTTAGACCCATCGTCTTCCTATATTTTGTTCATTGACATTATTATTATTATTATTATTTTGTCTCATTACTAGTACATGATTGTGTCTTGTGCAGTTAGTTGCTGAGATATGCAATCAATGCTTCTATATATTATTGAATGATAATTTGTCGATTTAATCATTAATCTGCAAAATTGTGCAACTTTCGTGAAGAAACATGGCAGTTTCAAGGAGAAATATATGCTATAATTAGACAGCATTAGAAGACACTACTTTTGTTCAATCGCTGGTCTATCTAATACAGGTTGGAGGATGAAAGTCGGACAACGAAACTTTTAGGAATAAGTACCACAACAAACTTCTTCGCGCAATCACATCAACCACAATAATCGATTTCGTAGTTAAGAGTTTAAACAACAATACCGAGCTATTGTAGAGATGCTAAGGAACACATATAATGGCTTCAGGTGGATTGACATAAATAAGTGTGTTGAGGTGGAGCCATCTATTTTTGAGACATTGTTTCAAGTAAGAAATAGTAAATAATGTGTAAATAATCTTTAAATGTATTTTTTTTAATATAACTATCAACTTTTCTCTTTTCAGACGCACCCGAATGTAAGGGTTTAAATAATTTCTTGCATTATGATGGCATAATATATGTACTTAGAAAGGATATAGCGAGTAGATTTATTTTCCAATTTGCTAGAGATATTACAGAAGAAAATTGAAACATACAGAGGATGAAGGGAGATGTTCGCAAAGGTATGATAGGCCTGAAGTACTGTAGTGACATTTTCTGTAGGGGAGAAAAGGAAAAATGACTATACAACAGGAAATTCTTGATACATTGCGAGTAGAAATAAATGTGCAGTACACACAAATATGCAAGATTGTGGATAGGCCAGCAATGATCATGAAAGTGGCCTACTAGGATAATGACTCAAAAAGAAAGAAAGTATCAACATTCTCAGTGAACTAATACCACCATTAAAGAGTCACGAAAGGATTGTCCTAATAAATATCCTTTTCATAAACCTCGAAGAAGAAGCCACTTTTCTTACGGTATCGCTAGAGGACCAACGCAACTACTACGACCTCCGGTTGAACAAGCATCGTTGATGACCCAATTTCTTTCTTTTTTGTGATGACAATCATTAATTAGAGGATAACCACACCTTCACTTTATTGTCTTTTTTGTGAACGAGTCGTTATTTGCTTTTCTAGAAATAGTTTACTTATGTTTTATTTGATTTTTTTTTTTATAATCATAAGATTTCATATCTTATAAGTAAAAGTGTTCCTCTCATATTTTGAAATGAATGATATCTACTTATTACTATTTTGCACGTGTAAATTAAATTCTAATATGGACGTTCAAAATATGATAGCATTATTTGAAATATTATTAAAATAAATGGTTATAAAAAGCATAAAATTATTAAAAAGTTACGCAATCCTTGCAATTTCTCATTGTTTAAATTATGGACATTCAACCAAATATTATAGTTATTACTTCACATTTATAATTTGCATAATCTAAAAAAAATGTTTACAAAATAATGCATGCGAAATGATAAATGAAAATTTTATATCCCTAACAATTTAATTTAATACTCAGCTTAATTTAATCCATGCAACAAATAACAGCCAGCTGAACTTATTAACTTAATCACTACACTAAATACACAATAACTTAATCCAGATTAACTTAATCTTTGCACTAAAAGCATAAAATTTAAACTCTCAGATTAACTTTAACACACATCTTGACTTAACACCAACTAACTCAACCATAGTCTCTGCACCAAACACGTCCTAAATATATAACTTTCTGCCAGAGAAACAAAAAACAAACAAGTTATCGAACAAGCCCCTAATTTTCCTTTCAAAACAAGGATGCACAATAAAATTTACATGGATTACACTGTCAGCTTTTCACTCAAGTAAAAAGCTTCAAACCAGAGCAGATGATTCAGAACATTAAAAAATAAAAAAAGAGAACCTGAACCCAGTGCTCTAGAAACTGCATTGAAATCGCCTACAAAAGAATGCCCTGTAGTTAGCTTTTACCTTGATTATTTCAGGCAATGGCCACTGCGCATTACAAAACTGTTGTAACTCAGCCTCTTACTATCTCTCTCCTCCATCAAGTTCTTCTTGATCATTCAGCAGAATTGCTTCCTTGCTGATCATCTCACTACTCTCAACCTGGTTTTCATTACTGTACCCGAAAAATGATTCTGATGTTGGATCATCTTCGTCTCCATCTTCTTCATTTTGCTTATCTTTTGATCGCGGTCCAGACACACTTCGCATCCAAGCGGGACAACGGTGCACCGCCCCTAGACCACCAGCCTGTGCTTGCGATTGAGTTGAAGAACTCGACGCATGATCTGGCACCTGTCTCGAGCAAGAACATTCTGGAACTGGATGAGATAGAAAAGATATCGATTTTGATATAGTTGATGCCTCTACTAGTCCGTCGACCAATGACTTCCTTAGATGTTGACGGATCCATCTAAGCCATGTATAGTTTGCTTGATATAGATGGTCTCTGGTTTCAGCTAAGAGAGCTGCCACTTCTCTTCTTCATTGACAAATGCATCATAAAATTAACCAGGGCAAAGGGGATAAAGAAGAAATCAATCAATAATTGATCAGCGAATCCGTTAATATAAAAAAACAGATACCTGTCAGGCCGGTATGTCTTAAGGGAAGCTGACTGATAAAGCCTATGACCCATCACCAAACTCGCAAAATTCGAATGCCCCTTGCCATCACGATCGAAACCAGGAATAAAAACATCTGCTTCGACAGATATGAAATAATCAATAGCTTCCCAGAGCAGTTTATGGGCATTGGTTCTTAACTCCATCACAGTGCTTTCAGGCTCATTGTCACTCTCAGCCACCCAACCCCACCAACCTTCAATGTTATGTGGATACTTTGGCCTTGCTGGCGGTGGTGGCAACGGACGAGGACGAGGACCATCGTTCTTCCATGCATTGGGCTTCGACTCCTTTAAAATGGAAGGTGGAGACCTTGGATAGTTGCTCCCGGCATTAATCTCACGACCATAAAGCCTATTAAGTTCCCATGGTGTGCTGAGAGAAGTCCTGTCAACAACATTCTCAAAAATAGCATGGAGAGGAATCAAGGTTCTTTGTCCACCAAAAACTTCTCCACCAGACACATATATAATGGTGTCCCATGAGTATCCATGAGCCCGAAGAAGAATTCCAACCTGTAAAAGGGCGATGCACATAAGCACGGAAGATTCGCGATCATCAAATTCTCTCCATTTTTATTTTACCGTTAGATCCAAACAATATTGCTGACCTCTTCTGGCATTAAAGGACAAGAGCCATTAAGTTGTTGTTCCTCGGAATTTACCGAAAGCTTCCCCTTTACAATCCCACGCCTTCGCATCCACAATCTTTTATGCTGAATGAGCTCATTATGTACATCCTGTATTTCATTTCTAATTAAAAGCGCATATCAACGTACCTGTTATGCAATCAAAATCCAAAATTGTACCTGAAACAGTTCAGCACAACCATAAAAAGCTAACACCTCCCTTGTCATCCCAGGATAGTAGGCTATGAATGGCCTGCCCGGAGCTCTTAACCTACATGAAAAATATGGCGTAAGATGGCAGTTTCGAGAACCATTCAAAACAATTAAGATATACCTATGTAGAATTTTGGTGGCAAGATCCTGAACTTCCACTCTGAACTGAAGAGCATGAAAAGCAACTCTGCATCTCAATCGCTGGTACTCTTCAAGGTCTGGCGGAAGGATAGCCTATACGATCAGCAAAGTGTACAATCTATGAGATTTTGAAGCATGATTTAGTCTTAAGCCAAACTTTCATGGAGATAAAGGAACCTCAAGAGAGATTTCTTAAGATAATACAACTTCCAGAAACAGTTTTGAAAATACTATTTTCAAACTAGTCGTCCAAATAAACCCCAAGGAGGTGTTTGGATGTTATTTAGAACAAGATTTATTTTGAGTGATTAGAATGAAAATTTATTTTGAGTGATTAGAAATAATGATTGCAGTAATAGCTAGTTTGGTTGTAGATTTCTATGGATGAGTAAAAAAAATAGCTCGTTTCGATGCAGATTTTCGCAAAACAGTTGCTAACATTAGCTCGTTTGTGTGTAGTTTTTGTAAATGAGTTGTAGGCAGTAGTTTGTTTCGATGTATAATCAGCATATCATATCAAGAGAAATTAGAAAATATCTCTTCTTTTTTACTTTAGGAAACAAAAACTTTCATAAACTATCAAATATCTTGAGAAAGTGCAAAGAGTATTTAATACCTGCAAGCATCCACCATCAGATACAACCAGTTCAACAACCAAGTGCTTCTTTAGAACAGGAAGTACATGGTGCCTGTAAAAATAAGGAGATGCCAAGTACGGCGCTTTAAAACGTGGAATCTCCTTTTTCCTCCGAGCACCTTTCAAATTTCCTGGAAGTGTTTTCACAATTTTTACGTCTCTAGTCAAGGCTGCAATGAACTGGTCCTCATTATAGAGGTAAGCAAAACTCTTGAACTGAGAGCTGCATGAAGATAATTAGACAAACTTCAATTTTATTATCAATAAAAACTTTTTACAGCCATGGGAAGAGGTAGTATGATAGATAGAACAGTTCAAACCTGATTCCTTTGCTGCTTGTAGTTGATTGAATCTCTGGAATTACTAAGGTAGCATTCAGTAGCCGAGCAATGACAACGACATCGCATATCTAGAACACCAAGCATTTGCAATTCCTTAAATTATTAACCATAACCTGGAATTAATAACATGAAAGATATTAAACCATTACATCCTTACCGAATTCCTGATCTCATGGAATCCACCCTGTATCCGGACAAAGATGAATCCATTTGATTGCAATGAGGGATCTGCAGACATGATTAGTTCAGAAATGCATCTTTTAAAATAAATCACAAAAATATATCTTGGTGGGTAGGAGAGGGAGGGAAAGCTACTAGTTAATAATCAAATCTGCAGTTGAAAGGCAAATATATTTTTGCTTAATGTAGGTAGAAATCAAAAATCAGATTCTGACTTAAAAAAAGCATATAAATAACACTAGTGGATATTGGTAGAGAACCTATAGCTTAAAAAATATAACTAAAATAATTATACTATTTTCAAAATGATATGACTTCCAAAAAGTAACAGTTATCAGTAAAATAAGGTTTGTTACTGAAATGTTTTTGCAACTCATGAGCTTCATTCGAAGTCTACTGTCACTCGGCTTACTATAAGGGAGAAATCACAAGCTTTTCTAAGCCAATTCTTTCGAAACCAATCTAAATTCAATTACTAAGCTTTAAGAGGAAACGTAAAAAATATGTTTAGTCAGATTCAACTATTACTATGCCTTTTCAATGCCTTGAATAGTCAGAAAAGAAAATATCCTGCACGATTTCTCTGCTGCTTCATCATTTCCCTCTCAACATAGATAATTAAGAACTCAAGCAATGCAATATAACCTTGCTCTAGCACACATAACCTAAGCAAACATTGTCAACTAGAAAGGTTGTATGTAGACTATTATTATCTGCGAAAGCATAAATTAAGACATTTTAACTTAGCTCAAGGGTTTTTTTAAATTAGTCCCTAAATTCTAAACAATCTATTAGATAATGGCGAGTACCTAAGCATTGCATAAAAGATATTTTGGTCTTTGCTGAAAACTGTTCATTCATAACTTCAACAAATATCTAAATCTATGATGACAATAAATGGCTAGCATACCACATGTGGCTTCAAAATACAACATAGGATTGAAAATTAATTGAAGCAGATGCAACAATAAGTGGCAACAGGCAATTGAATCTACACAGGATGAGCCATACCAGAATAATGTTGTCTGGGATTTGCATCAGGATTCAAAGACTCCAGCCGCCTAACTGGGCCCCAAAGTCGTCTAAACAAAGGACTCTGAATCACAATTAGGAGAAAAAAAAAAAAACACAAACACCAACAAACATGAGACAATAAGAACACAGAATCACTAAAAATGCAACCAAACACTAACAGAACAAGCCTAGGATATTCATTTTGAGTAATTAAAAATGACGGGATATTTTGAATAGTTTTGAAATATGGATTGCATATTCATTTGAAGAGTAATGGTAGAAATTAACTTTATAAAACCTTCAAACAAATAGTTAGTGATGAAGGTGTAAAAAGTGATAGGTTTAATCTATAATAGTCTGTTATTAGACAACTAAATGTGGTAGAATCAGACTCTTAATTCATAAGAATATTCGAGATGCACACCAGCTGGCCGAGACACCAGATCAAAAAATAAAACAACAAGATACCCATTTCAAAGGAACACGAAAATTCATGGAAACCCCTCATCTGAATACAGAAAATCGCCAAACCAAAGCAATATAGAACCTAGATTTGATGTTATTAGGTACTCATATCATAAACCCATATGCCCAAAAACCCAAAAAGGAAGAAGTTGAGATCTCTAGAAACAAAAATGAGAGAGAGAGAGAGACAGAGACAGAGATCTTACAGTTGGGGAAAAATGAGCATGCTCAAAAACGGGTCTCCATGAGAAGATGGTAACAGAGGATTGAAACTCAGAAATAGCATCCTCAGTGAATCTAGCAAGAAAGAAATGGGTGAAGATGGAAAGAGCAGAAAGAACTATACCAACCAAACCAACCCATTTCATCCTTGATTTCAACACCATTTCTCCTTTCCCTTTCATCGCACCTTCAAATTTCTCTCCCCCGCACAACCTTAATGGAAGAAACAGCAGCAGTGGAATGAGTCAGTAGAAATTGAACCCAGACAGAAGGAGAATGGGTTCGTCGGGACACCAAAATGGCACGTGCGAGGCAGATCGAGCAAAGTCTTATTTTTCCTTTTTCATTTTTGGGTAATTAAAAATTTGGGTGAGTTGATTCAGGACATTATTGTTTACTTCTTGATTTTGGACAAGACAATGTAATAAAGGATAAACCTTTGAACAACAAAAGAAAATGGGTGTACTTTTTGCCTTTAAAACTTCAAACTAGATCACATGATACCATGACCCTTTTCATTTTTCTTTTTTCGCTCCTCTAACATTTGTCAAGTCACTTTGGATTCAACAATTTTTCAAACATTAAAAATTTTAGATATTTCTTTTTAAAGTAAATTTTTTAGATTTTCATATTAGCTAACCAACAGTATTGATTGATGTTCAAGCAATTAATTTGGTATTTGAAAATTCTTTTGAATGTTTTTATTTAGATCATGTACTTCTAGAAATTATCTTTCAGCATTTGATTATAAAGGCCTATTTAAAAATTTTGGTTAATTTTAAGATATTCATAGAAATTGTAGGTCACTCCATTATTTGTATTAAAATGTTTTTAAAATTCGAGATAGTATAAAAATACAAAAAAATTGTGATCACGAGCATACTAAAAAAAAAAGAAAAAAAAGAGAGAAGATCTTAACCCATTTTTTAAACAAGGAAACATCAATTAAACATGAACACCAATATACTCTACCCTCCTAAATGAGGACAAACCACTCTCGGGGACATTCCCATTACAAGCCCCTATCCACTGCTTAGAAGGTGACCAAACAACTGGAACGGTGACCAAACAACTAGTAAACCAATAGAAAAGATTGCCTGAATGTCGACAAGCATAATCGAATCCAACTTCCTAAACATATTGGAACACAAAGAATTCAAAAAAGGCTGAACAAACATCATCAACGCCCTTAAGATAGACTTTCAATGCACTATGAAGGTAATCCTTGGAGCATAAAAGTTACTAAGGTGCGAGACCTACTAAAGTTGATGTTGGGAATTTAAATGGGGTTCATGTATTTAACGCAGCGGAAGAGTGGTTTCAACATTAAATGATTAATAATAATTAATCTAACATTGAACGACCCGAAAAATCTAGCTATGCTCCAACACCTGAAAAATGTTTAATAATAAATGGTGAGTATATCGAAATATATCTAGTAAGGATTCTCTGTAAAGGGTATTCACATAATCAGTCATGGATAACTTGAAATATTTAAACACAAACATAGATAATCTTAAATCCAAATATTGCTCAATGATCTTAACATTAACATCATCTATTAAGCCCAAACAGTTTCTTTAGCCTTAGCCTTATGTCAAACAACAACTTCACAATTCTTAAGCTTACAAGCACATTTCACAACAACTAATAACTACCACCACCTCAGTACAGATTTGTTCCATTTTACATCATCCTCATAATCAATCCAAACAAGACATTTATGATAAAGCTACAATCACCAAACATGACAGACATATATATGTTGTAGCTAAAATATATCACCGATAACACGTCCATACATGTTATACAATCAAAATAACTGGTGCTTATCCACCATTGACAACGATATGAATACTTATTATCTATCGAGACTAGCAATTCGCAAAAGCAAGAGTAGGAGTATTTTGTTAAGGATTGTACCACAAAGGCCTAGTAGTTTGTAGTTAAATAACAATCATTTAATGTTAGACATTTAATGTATTTTATTTCAGTTATTAATAAATGTTATTATTTTGATTAATTGCATATTTAATGTACAAACGTCATTCGCTAATATCTCACTAATTGGATTATTGGAAATACACTCATGATTATTTGGAATGTACACTTGGACAAGTATGTGATACATAACCGTGAGAATCTAGTTCAAATTTAGTACCTAAAGGGGGTGTTTGTGTGATATTTTATGGAGAAGTTATTTTGAGTATTTAATAATAACTCGTTTGTTTGAAAGTTTTGGTAGAGTGCTTAGAAAGAAGTGTTATTAATTTTTGTTTGGATAAAGAGGATTTACAGAGAAGTTATGAAAAGTGTTTGTTGTTGTTGTTTTTGGTTATTTCAAATTTCAAATTATTATTAATATTGAAGATTGTTTTTTGCATTTGTTGTTAAATAAAGGAAATAAAAGACAATATGAATTAATAATATTTTAAAAATAATTGAGAATAAAAATATGTATTACTTCCGTTTAGTTTAATTTATTAAACATATTTTTAAAATACGAACTTAATTATGGAGTTAATGTTACTTTAATATTACAAAATATATTTACAAAATGTAAATTGCATTATGAAATTATCATTAATTAAAAATTACAAAATAATTTTTTTTTTAATTTTTAATTTATTTTTCAAAATATGATATTATATGAATGAGAATGAAGTTGAAAATTATATGTACTAAAATAATAAAATTCAAATTTAGAGGAAAAAGTTGTGAAAAATGAATAAAATTATTTGGAAGAAAAACAATTCAAATTCAATTTTTTTTTTTTTACAATAGTGTCTTTTTGTTCAAATTTATTCACGATTTTTATTAATAATTATTTAAAATTTATTTAGATAATCAAAAATAAAAATATGAAATTAACATAAATTCAACCTAACCAAATATATTTATAAAATGTGAATTGTATTATGAAATGATTATTAATTAAAAAATACAAAACACTTTTTTTAATTAAAACCTATTTTACAAAGAAAAATAAAAACTTAAATTGTTCTATAATAATTTCTTCATTTAAATTAAGAAATTGATTATAAAATACCATCGAATATGAAATAGATTATCCAATTATTATGAAATTTAATTTAATAAAACATGTTTTTAAAATACGAAATTACTTATATAATTATAGTTAATTTAAAATAAAAAATAAAATTTAAATTAAAAGATTTGTCTCTAAAATATGATATTAGTTAAAGAGAGAATAAAAAAAAAAATATTATACACACATAATATATTCATAAAAATTTAATGGTAAAAAGGTTGAAAAAAAAATCCAGATTTTCCTAAAAAAAATAAAAATAAAAATAAAAATAAGGGACGCTATGTGGCACTTTTTATCGCACCACATGGCCCTCATTATATTTGCACAAACGCTTGAACAAGCGTTTGAAAAAAAAATTGGGAAAACCGATAAAGGTGGAGCTTTGCTAAACGCTCCACCAAAACTCAAATACAAACAACCCTAAAGTGTCTACGGTATATGAACTAAGGCAGTGTGCCTGAGTTCGGGTAACATTGTTGGTAAAACCCGCTTTGCAATGATTGCAGACAATCTGAGTCTAGCTGTTCATGTGGAGACATGTTGTGGAGATTTTTTTGCCTAATAACATATTAAAAGTATTGTGATAAGTCTAGTAATTTTGTTATAGACTTGCATTAATTACTTCACTATAATAATCATATATATGTCTATGTGATCTGAATTATGAGTGGATTGTGAACTCTTATTTTATGAAAGCATCCATTGATGTGCATGAGTGATACCAGCCAAACAATGCTGGATCAATGTGCCTCTCACGTTGGAAATTTCCATAGTAAGTGGCTGGAAACGCAACGTCACAGGAAGAAATTCACACATTCCTTAATATTGAGAAAGTAGTAGATTTTTTTTTCTTAAGAACTGATTTTTGGACTTGAACAAAAGGTACTCGCCTCTCATTGGCCCATGAAGACTGATAACTTTCAATTAATGAGTTAATTAAGTCATTAATTTAGTGTAATTATAAGTAATTATGAATGAAACAAAAATATTTTTAGACTTATAATGACATTAAGGAAGATTCAGTAAAATATGATTTAAGAAGAATTGTCAGACTGACAAATTTTAAGGAGAATAATTCAAATTCTAGAGCTTTCATAGAGTAAATCAAGTCTCGCGAATATATTGTCACTTGTGCAGGAAATGAAAGAGTGATACGCTTCACACCCAGTCAATTCGATGCGAACCACATTGCAAGATCTAGAGATTCAATAGATCAAATCTTAACAAAAGCGAGAATCTAGAAATTTGCCATCGCAAACTCACTTCGCTGATCATATTCTCAAGATCTTTAAGAAAAATAAATCCTAGCTTTCTCCTATAAAAAGTAGCGATTCGCGAACACCTGAGTTCGATCCTTATCGCCTATGCAATCGCCTAAGCATAAAACACTTTCCAAATGCTATTTCTTGTTTTCTCTAATAGATCTATCTTGGTTCTGCAGATCCTTTCATGAGTTCGTTGTGCTAGAGTCTGAATGTTAAAGTTTGAGATCCCTAAGTAACAATAAGGCTTCAGATCTAGAACTCAAGCCTTGACATTACTTATTGTGACTTAGATTTATATTATTGTTTTGGGTTTTAGTTGTTTCTTTTAAGTTTTCGACTCCAAACGCAGATTATATGTCTGCTTTGTGATTGTAACTCTGATTTGGATTCCCTCATTAATAAAGTATTTCCACTTGATTTGTTATCTGACAATGTTCACATAGGCTAGATAGATTCATAAAAAATATTAAAACAAGTTATGGAGTTAGAATTAATTACGATAAAGAAAGATGTGATGTTAATTGTGATGGTTTTATTTCATTTGCATTGGTTGACTGACAATTCATTAAATGCGTTTTTAAGGTTAACCTCGAGGGAGGGAGCATTAAGAGAACTACTGATTATTAGATCAATTTTAAAGACCTCTTAGATGTTTAAGGAGAGGTTAGAGATAATCATCCTATTAGTGCATATGCATTACTGAGTTCATTTATTTATGGATGTTTCGAGAGAAAGCCTTAGCATTAGTTTAGTGTGAAACACCCTTCTTGTCGTAATTTATCCTGATGGGATACTAAATGCATTCCTGAACTTAACCCAAGTAGTTTAGTTTAATTCTGCATTGTTTTTCAGTATATAATTAAAATCAAAACCAACTAAATTTCTTTATAATTCAGTTTAACGGTTAAATTAATACATTTTGATTGTGAGTTAATAGTTTCTTTTTCTGTAGAGAATGATATAAATATACTTATCACTTGCTATTGTTGGCTAAATATACTTGCGTAATGCGACTAACAATGCATGTAGCATTATATTAAGACATTTATTTAGATTTAGTTTAGCTAGAGTTTAGTACATGATTAGCAATTGTCAAGTTTTTTGTGTCGTTGATGGGGAAAGATATTCTTAAGTTGCAATTAAAATTGTGAGTTTAATAGAAGCTTTCGAATGAAAGGTTATATATTTGCTTTTGTCAACGGTAGGCGAATGATAGTGCAGAGGCCAGAAAACTTCTTGGAGTTCTAAGCCAAATGTTTTTTATGTGGAAAGAAGAAGAACTATGAGCACGGATGAGCCCCTCTCAAGCTCTTTTTCACCTTAGACATTCCAAACCTGACTTATTTTAACCTAAGGTTATTAAAGCGGGCGTCAATACCTTACAGGCTAGCCAAGTCCATGTCAAGGATATTTGGGAGAAAGCCACATGAGATCATGCTAACCTCACTGGAATCAAGCATTAAGATAACAAGAGGAGTGAAAAAAACTTCCATCAGATAGTCGCTGCGTAGAGCATTCCTAGAATGGAAGCTACCAAAAAAGGTACATCATAAACCCTAGCTGACAATAAGGCATGTTATGTAATGGAGTATGCACGGTCGGTACATTTAAAATTTGCTCCAAGTATATGTAAGTATTACTATTTCATAACTCTTACTCGAGAATATTTTATTGTTTTATTAGTTAGGTCCTTTTTATTTGCATTATGCTAGTGTTAGTTTTTATTTTATTTTTGTTTTACTGAAAGTGAATGGATTTGTATGTCAAATTTGGAAATATAAAATTTTACGGGGAGAAGCATTCTATTTCCAATGGCTAAATTTTTAGATAATTGTTCAGGTGAAATGGCGAATGAAGTTGCCGTTTCTAGCGAAAACAGTAAGACCTTAACGATAACTTTTCTAGTTGTTGGGAGCTATTGCGTGTTGTTCCACTGCCGCAATTTCAACACTTCAATGGTGCAATTCTAGCCTTTGCTACCCACCATTTTTATTTCTATGAAATGCTGATTTGCAAACCAAATTTCACTTTGCTTTTTCTCGAATTCTAAGCATTCAAACCTTCTCAACCTTTAGCCCTTTATTCTTTGTTTCACAATTAGCTTTAAACTTTCTTCATTCTGAACCATCATCATCTCAATGGACTTTAGATCTGAATCATGACAGCTCGTTGCACGATGCATCAAGGCTAGAGTTTTGATTGAGCCTAAGGAATGCGACACACATCGTGTCAAGCATTTCAATTGAAGAACCTCAATCATAGCCTCCGCATTTGAACAGAAAAATCATCTTCGATGATTCCTCTGGTGAAAAGATAGCCAAAGTAACTCTAGTGCAAGGCGAGAGAGTGCTAGTAGCAAGAAGCACAGATCCACAAGAGAAGGTGCTCCCACAACCTACTATTTCGATAGACGCTGCAAGCCCCAAAAAGGAAGACCCTACCGAATCAGTCAGACCGGGCTAGAGTAGAAGGTAGTTGCAGAGACTCTTGAGGAATCGATGTAGTCTAAGAAAGAAGAAGGAGGAAGGATAGAAACAATGAGGAAGTCTTTGCTAGCATTATGAAGCTGGCGCCGAAGCTCGAGGAATAAATAATTATAGAAGAAATGGCAAGAGAGGAGCACACACCGAAGAAAAATGAGATGAAAAAGTCAAAGGGCACAAAACTGACTTACCCTGCAATGGTGACTCTCGATGAGAAGAGGAAGAGAGTCACATCACAGACGACTTTAGATAATATGCCTCTAAGGAAGAGTAAGACTACACTGAGAAAGGTTTTTGAGAAGCCTGCGTCATTCAAGAAGCAGAAGATGGAGATAGGAGAAAAATCGAAAGCAATGCAAAAGCTACTCTCTGCCAAAGCCAAAAAGCACTTCACGTTGCTCAACCCCAAGTGCATCTTGCAGAAGCTAGGACTACCAATGGAAGGATTGCCTGAGTTTGTGCAGAAGATAATTTTGAGAAAGAAGTGGGACACGATTATGCGTTGTCCCAGCATCGCTGCTCGCACCAAATGGGTGAGAGAGTTCTACAACAACTTGAATAAGTAGGGGAAGTTTAAGAACAAAGTAAATGACACTATAATCGACTAGAGTGCCAAATCCTAGAAGGAAGCAATCGAATAGAAGGATAAACTACATGCAGTCATGTACAATGCCATTCTCACATTATCGTCTAAAGAGGAAATGAAGAGCTACATCTAAAGGATCAGAGTGCCTGGTGCAGTATGGAATGTGATGTATGACACTTATAGGCTGCATTTGCATTCCTTAATACGGAAGGGCATTATTGGTTCAACTTAATCAACACCAGTCTAATGCTGTTGACCCATGACACTATCTTGACTAGGGCGAGGGCACTAAGTAATTTACGGCAACAAGAGCATTGTCGTCAGACGTGTGGTAAAGATAGGGATAAAAAGGTGCATTAGTAAGCAACGGTGAAATATCTTCTTACTGCATTTGATCACGCTATTGTGCATCAATCAATGAGTGCAATCCCTGTCAATAGGATAGATGCTACTGCTGCACCAAGTGCATCAGCCTTTGAAGCCTATAGCCAAAGCCACTAAAGTACTAATGCAAATGCAGAAGTGGAAGAAATTATTTGCCAACTAAAAGAGACAGAAGCTAAACCTAGCATTTCTTCGACCAAGCAAACACTTATTGGGCTTATGTAGAGAAGAGGGATGCACTTATAAGAAAGGTGAGCGACTCGCATTCGTTTCACGTATTTCCTATTGAAGTCCGTTTAGATTGGGAACTTCCGCATTAAGAAGATCGGTCATCCAACTTCAGTCCATCATTTTAAGAAAGTCTCTTTCCTTTATTTCTTTTTGCTTCTGCTCTTTTGTTTAAATATTTGTAGTAAAATTTAGTGTATGTATTTACTTTATTTGTATAAATTCTGATCTAAGTAATGTTAGCTTATTGTAAATAAAAAGTTTCTAGCTTTTTTACTCAGCTTGTATCTTGAGTTTAAAATTTTCATAAGTCAACCTTAACTTACCATGAGGATATAGGCGAATGAAGTTGTTAGAAAGCGGAACACATTGCTAATGCATTAATTCCTAATCCTTTTGAGAGCATGAGTTAATTCTCATAATTAAATCTAAAGGCTCAGAGCACTCTAATAAAACCTCAGAAAAGCTTAAATTTACTAGAACTAAGCCTTACCATCATTCAAGACAATGAAGATTTTAAGTTTGTGGGTCAGGACAAGTCCGTAGAATCTTTTTTTAAGAAAATAAAGATCAGAACATCCATCATGTTCAGTTTTTGAAAAGAAATAGAAAAATCGAATTGCAGAAAGTGAAAGCATTGCGAAAAAAAAAGAAAAAGAAAACAAATATATAAGGGCTAGTAGCTTTAAGTTTTAGAAGTATTCCGTTATTTATCGAAAGTTATACTCTTTTTTCCTAGGTGTAACTTCATGCTCAAGTGTGTCATTTTAGAAACTATGGAATATGAGCTTCGTAAACATGAGTACAATTCGAGTTGGTATGCATAAAGCAAAAGCAAAAATCCTTGAGGAATTTGAAACACTGAAAAAAATGGGAAAATTTTTGTTTTTGCTGAAGGTAGGATGTTTTGTGCAAACTCGAGCTAATCAAGGTTTGAGTTATGTGCTTCAAAGTTTTAGGCTTAAATTTTTTTTTTTTTTTTTGACAAGGTAGGCTTTAATTGTTAAAAGTGCCCAATGTTATTGATATGGTTGGAATAAAGGCATTAACAATAAGGAAAGTATTTTAGCAACTTGTGAATCTAAATTTGAAAGGTGGAAGTCCTTGTTTTGTTGGGAATGAAATTTTGAACTAGGATGCAAAGAAGTATCTTGTTAGAATGCCTTTTGTTTACAACATCTACATGAATATAAACTTTCTTTTTCTTGTACTTTTTAATGGTAGAATTGCTCTGAATGAGAAATCATTCAAGTTTGGCTATGAATTAGAGAGTTAATTAAGCCATTAATATAGCATAATTCTAAATAATTATGAATGCAACTAAAGAATTTTTAGACTTAGAATGACATCAAATAAGGAAGAATTTGTAAAATGTGATGCTAAGAAGGATCGGTAAAATAGCAGATTTTAAGGCGAATAATTCAAATGTTGGAGCTTTCATAGAGTGAACTCAAGTCTCGCTAAGATATTGTCACTTGTGTAGGAAATGGAAGGATGATATGCTTCACAACCATACTATAATGTGATGAAGACCACATCATAAGATCTGGAGATTCAATAGATCTAATCTAAACAAAAGTGAGAATATAAGAATTCGCTATCGCAATCTCACCTACTTGTATTCTCAAGATCTACGAGTAGAGTAAATCCTAGCTTTCTTCTATAAAAAGCAGCGATCTCGAAGACTTGAGTGTGGCTCCTAGCGCTTATGTAATCCCCTAAGCATAAGGCATTTTTTGAATGCCATTTGGTGTTTTCTCTAATAGATCTGCTTCGATTATGCATATCCTTTAATGAGTTCGCCATGTTAGAGTCTGGAGGTTTAAGTTTGAGATCCCTAAGGACAACGAGACTTCAGATCTAGAACTCATTCCTCGATATTACTTATCGTTTCTTAGATTTATATTATTGTTTTGGGTTTCTGTTGTTTCTTTTAAGTTTTTGACTCCGAACTCATATTGTATATCTAATATGTGATTCCAACTCTGATTTAGATTCTTTCTTTAATAAAGCGTTTTTACATTGCCCATATGATTTGTTCTCTGACAATGTTCACTTATGCTTGAAGGATTGACATAAAATATTAAAAGAAGTTATGTAGTTAGAATTAGTTAGGATAAAGGAAGACGCGATGTTAATTACGATGGTTTCATTGCATTCGCATTGGTCGACCGACAATCCACTAAATGCATCTTTAAGGTTCGTCTCGAGAGAGAGAGAGCATTGAGAGAACTACTAATCATAATCTTAGATTAACTTTAAAGATCTCTTATTTGTTTAGGGAGAGGTTAAAGATAATCATCCCACTAGTGCACATGTATAACTGAGTTCATTTATATGAAGGTGTTTCGGGAGAAAGACTTAGCACTAGTAAAGTGTGAAACATTCTTCTTATCGTAATTTATCCTGATGCAATGCTAACCACATTCCTTAATTTAACCCAAGCAATCTAATTTCATTCTTCATTTATTTACTGTAGATAATTAAAAATCAAACCAACTAAATGTCTATAAATTTTAGTTTGACTCTTCAATTAATACCTTTTGATTATGAGTTAATAATTTCTTTCACTGGGGAGAACGATTATTGACTATGTATACTTGCATAATGCGACTAACAATACGTGTAACATTGTATTGAGCTATTTATTTGGAGTTAGTTTAGCCAGACTATAAATAGCTTGTTTAGTAGAAGAATTAGTGGTGCTTAAGGAAGAAGATGTAATGATACAGATAGAATGAATTTCTTGTCCCAATTGTGAATTACGAACAAGCTCGTTAAAGATCGCATGTTAGATGGCTGATTATATCTGTGGACATAGTTGTCCTATATTGCGAAAAAGTTCTGAACATGCATTTAGTAGAATAAGCATGTTGTTAAAGAATAGAGATTGGATCTCGGGTCGTTATAGCTTACAACCTATAGGTCCACCGGTCCTCAAGCTAGCACATATTTGTTGACACATTATTTTATCCGAGATTGAGTTTGAAGAGTTTAAACTCATAGATTAATTATGTTGGTCATAATTAATAAGAGCTTAAGTTTAATTTATTGAACTTATTTATTAATTGGGCGTATTAATTTAATATTTATTGGATAAATATCAAAGAGAAATAATTAATTTATTGGATAAACTAATTGTTTGAATAATTTGTGGATAATTATTAACAAAGAGGAAATTAATTAATATGTTGGACGTATTAATTGAATTAATATTTATTAGATAATTATTAAAAAGAGGATTAATTAGTATAGTGGATATATTAATTTTACATTTATTTATTGGTTAACAATATATCGGATATATTATGAATTTGACATTTATTGGATAAATATCAATTAAAAATAGATAAAACAATATACAAGACATATTGCAAATGTCGAAAATTCTCTCCCCATAAAAGGGAAGGAAAATTCTTCCTCGTAGGGAGTGCTGGGATTTTCGAATTCTACCTAAAAGGAAATGGAAAGAGATATATTGCAAGTTTTTAGTTCGAAGGACAAAAATTCAATTATGTCAGAAATGACTTTTTATGACACACTTCAAGAAATCTAGAAGCTGGTCATAATTTTATAGTTGTTTTATTCAAAATTTGATTTGGTGGAAAACAATTATGGAATCAACGTAGACGACATTAGATTTACAACTGTAGACCTTAATCGTAGTGGAAAAAAATTCGAATCCTCCATTTTAGTCATTGAAGAGAAGCAAGTATTCTATATAAAAGATCCATTGGATGCTCGTCGGTTGATGGTTTTGATATCTCCATAAAGAATGGTTGAAAAACACGTTTATGATGAAGTTGATACCTGTCACACCTTTTATAAATTTAATTAGATAAGGGTGAGGGTAAAATGTAATTATTGGAGAGGTGGTGGGTAAATTAGAAAGTGGGGAATTTTAAATAGGGTGTGGTGTAGGTGAAGGCTGGAAAGGGAAAATGGGTGATGTGGACGAGAGTTAAGTCTAAAGGGGGTGAGGCTTTGCGTTTTAGTAAAGGAAAAATGGGAAGAAGAAAAAGGAAACAAAAATGGATAAGGAAACAGGAAGAAATAAAAGAATGGAAAATCTCTGCTGAGAAGGGGGAGCACACCTTTGACATTTTAGATTTGAGTTTTTTGCTGGTGATTGCTGGTATTGAGAACGAAACCCACGCTTGTAGAAGGTAAGTGATTGTAGTGACTAATTGTGGGAGTTAGGGGGAATAATGGATGAATTGTATTCAAATGGGTAGAAGCCTAAGAATGATGGTTGGAATGTTAAGAAAATTAAGTTGTTTAATGTACAACTGTGCAAGGGACACTGGACCAATTTGGAGCAAATTATAGGCTAAAGGAGCTTCAACTTTGCAAGTAAAGCAGGAACATTTGATATCGGGCTACAAAATGGGAAGCTATACATCAACAGGTAAAGCATTTTAGCCTTTAGCGACTTTTCCTTAAACTTTATATACGTCAATTTCTACTTGTGAGTGAAGCTTGGGATAAGGGAGAGTTTTGTTGTTGAATGGTTTGGTTGGATGGGGATTTAAGAAGGTTGAGGTGCTCAAGCCTAGAATCATTTTCTTTTTCTTGTAGGTTCTGTTTGATTAGCATGTTCATTGGCTGTTGTTGATGAACTATTGAAAGCGTAGGCTACTTGGAGATAATTAACAAGAGTTCTTTAATTAGAGGATTATTTGAGTCTAAAGAGCATGGCGGGTGTTAGAGAATGTGTTTGAATGAGAAATGCAACATTTTCTACATTTATCTTTGCCAATATGGTCTTATAGTCTAGATGAAATAGATCATTGTTGTTTCTTTTTTATAAATTATGTTTTATTTGTAGGACACCTTACCCGAGCCTTGGCGTACTTGATAGAGGCTTGATGATGTAAATTAAGTTGTACATAATCTTGTCGAAGATGATGTAGTGGTCACTTCTTGTGGTTCATATTGTAAGAGAGATAGAATTGTGTGGACCATTTTATTTGAGGTGGATGTATCCTTTTGAAATATATATGAGATTTTGAAAGTAGAAGAGTCGATAGAGTTTTTGTTGGATTCGAACTAAGGATATGTTGATCAAGCTCATTTGTATGTATTACATAACATAGATGTTATGCTTCCATTTGTAGATCAACACATGAAAATGTGGTTTAAATTAAGGCTTAGTAATAAGGATGATAACCCTACCCGAATCTCCACATTGATATGATATTGTCCACTTTGGGCATACACCCGCATGGCTTTGTTTTTGGTTTC
>JBBMEG010000022.1:6431406-6460491 GCA_037832605.1 Cyclanthera cordifolia
GACCTACTCGTTGTAACGGGCGACGCCACGAGGTGCAGCGCCTCCAAACGTTACTTGGACTCGGTCGACTCTTCGGAAAGTCCTGACCTCCATGGCCTATCCACTCGGATGGACCTACTCGTTGTCGGACCTGAGAAAGGTGAGGCTGCAAGGGCTGACCCCGGGGGGGGGGGGGGGTCCTGGCCTTCCTTGGCCGACCGGCAGGAAGTGCCAACCCTAAGGGGGTCCTGGCCTTCCTTGGCCGACCCCTACAGGAGTCGGACTTGCTTGGCCGACCCTGAGGGGTCGGAAATCGACTTGGCCGACCCCCGGGGGGTTGTGGCCTCCATTTAGCCGACCTCAGGGAGGTCGACAATGGCGTGACCAATCCCCAAGGGATCGAAAAGGACGTTGGCCAACCCTCGGGGGGTCGGCAAGGGTGTTGGCCAACCCCCGAGTGGTCGGCAGGGGTGTTGGCCAACCCCTGAGTGGTCGGCAAGGGTGTTGACTGACCCCCGGGGGGTCGACAATGGGCTTGGCCGACCCCCTGGGGGTCGAGGCCTCCATTTGACCGCTCCGGGGGGTCGGTGTTGGCTTCTTTGTCCTTCTCCCGAGTCTTTCAAGATATTTTTAGGTTATAACAAATACAATTTAGTTGAAATTAGTTGAAACATATAAGATGTTTGATGACAATAATATTTAACAACTTATTATAAAAAAAGAACTTCTGTTATTTTGTTAGTATCCTTTTATTTTATTAACTTTATGAAATAAGAGTTTTATTTTGTTAATCTAGTAAAAGATAGGTTTGCGCATAAAATTACTATAACTATTGTTTTACTTTCCATAGTTTTTTTTTAGTGCACTTTCCACCGTTAGTTTTTAATTACATATCAAGTATAAAATTCCGATAACTATAATTAACATATTTATCGGAATTAAATCACCCCTATCTTTGCAATTATAGTAAAATTTATTGAAAAATTATTATAAACTACATATATTTAAACAATTAGTTTTTAATTTAATACAAAATGTATTAAAGAGATTCAAGCAATTAAACTAACTTTACTTGAGTTATAAGTTTTTTTTAGATTGTAATAACTTTCGAACTGATTTTAACAAACAATACTTTTCTCAGAGAAAAATTCAAAATCATAATTAGATTGTAAAATGAATATTATAAAATATTATTTTGAATAAAATATATTTTGTCATTTATATATTGCAAAGGAAAAAGTGAAGAGTAAATGAAAAATAATAATATGAATCATGTAAAAAATACTTGAAAAATAATAAATACCATACATAACTTAATTAACATGCATACCAAACACAACTTAACTTTACATGCACACCAAATACATTTTAACTTAAAATTCAACTTAACTTAATCTTTGTACCAAACACTAGTCAGCTTAACTTAATTCAGCTTAACTTAACATGTCCACCAAATACAATTTAACTTAATCATCAGTTTAACTTAACACTAAGTTTTATTTAACCTCTATTTTCCTTACAAAAAATGTAACCTTTATTAACTTAATCAATCCATGAGGTAAACATGCCCCAAAAGTTAGGAGTATATTTGATAATTTAGCCTAAAATATAAATAGGCAAAAAGACATTGACCTAAACCATATTTGAAGCACAAACGGTGAAATGGACCAATCTGACCAAATAGATGAACGGAACTAGAGGTTGAGTGAACTCCAGACCAGCACGAGTTTTGGTTAGCTTCGTCTTTGTTAACGGCGGACATCACCATAGGAGGTCGAGTTTTAAAACCACCGGCGTCGGCGAAATCGAGAAAGGTGGCGGCAGAAACACAAAAGCTTTCTGATATGAAAAATGAACGAAGCATAGCCAAGGTAATTTATCGGATTTCAATTTCTTAAAACTCATGGACACAGATATACATCAAGTAGAACATTTCATTTTCAAGTATTGTAGTAAAATGATTTCAATTTCTTGTTAAATAAGTGATTGTAAAGCCTAAAATAATCTATACCGTACAATTTTGTTAGGGATGAAACAACACATTTGACTCTATACAAAAGAACCTCAGTTATGGTTTAGGTCTTCTATAGATTTATGATTAAATTAGTATAAGCATTATAACAAATTTTGTTGGAGGTGGCCTGAAAAAGCGTAGCTCTAGTGACATCTTGCAAAACCTAGTAATGAAGAGGTTACATGTTCTAATCCTCCTACTCCAATGTTGTTGAACCAAAAAAACATTTGTTGGAGGTTTGGAACGTAATTTTGGAGACTTGTAATAAATTTGGGTTCGGAAGATGCAATACAAACACAAAGATGGAAGATGTTTGTTCTCTAATGAATTAGGCTTCACTTTAGTTCTAGGCTTCACTTCAGTATAATTGTGGACCCATAACCTATGAAATATGGACATGAACACGACACAGACATTACCACTAACACGGTAGGACACGATAATATGCCAATTTTTATTAAAATAGGACACATATATGTTGAATATACGTTAATTGTTTTTAATAAATATGTAAATTTAATATAAAATACTAAATTTACTTTGCCAATTTCTAAAAAAAAGACACGAATACGTTGAAGATACATTAATTGTTTTTAGTAAATATGTAAATGCTAAATTTACTTTACTAAAAATTAAAGAGCCTATAATGTCAAGTAAATTACAATAGATGTCGGTGTTTTAGATTAGATGTGGTGGCAAACGAGTGGTTCAGAAGATGAGAATGGATGCACTTCATTAACAAAAGGGAAAGGAGATTGGTTATTTTTGTTATGAATGAGAGAGGCGACTGTTTTCTTTTTCTTTTTTTCTTTTGCCTTTCTATTATTTAGTTTCTTATGACAATTCTAAGTGTTGACCTTTAACATTTGGGTTCAAATACCTCATGTGGCCTGGCCAATATGTGCTTAAGGTGTGTCCAATTTTTTAAGAATTATAAAAAATTACACTTAAAATAGCGTGTTGGGCATGTGTTTGGAAGAATCTGTCTCTGATACTTGTTCCATTCAAATTCTTTCCCTATTTTGAAGTGTTTGGCTTCATAGCCCATAACCAAGCCATGTGTTTGAATCCACTCCCTCAAATTATTGTTGAATTAAAAAAAAAAACTTGTTAAGGGTAAACTTCTTATAAGTTACAATTGTTGTGTGAAAAATCATTTTAATCAATTATGAGATAGGTATCCGAAGTTGTATATTTTTGTATGAAGCCTTACATACCTGCCCACACACTCTAACTAACTTTGAAAGACTTCATTACTATTTTTGCTTCTCCCTTCATACACATTGTCCTCCTTGTGCTAAGAGAAAGAATCATGACGTAACACATACCATGATTATTATTTGAATTCAAGTATGTAAGAACCTGCTTTTGTTAGGGTATTATTATTATTGTTATTACTATTTTTTCATCTTTTTTCTTTTAAAATTTTTAAACGTTAGCTTTATTTCGCTAAGGAAATAATTGTGGGATAGCTGAGATTAAAATAGGGTAATTGGTTATTTCATTGCCATATCTAGGGTATTGGGAAGAGATTTGACCCATTGATTTACCAATCAATCAATCCCTTTACTTGATGCTTGCACCCCACACTCTTTTTCTTCCTTCCCTCTCTACACGAAGCCTTAGCCTGACACATTTTTTCCTTTTTTTTTTCTTTTATGTTTCTTTTGTCTAGCTCATCATTTTTCTCCGATTAGAGTTTAAGCAAAAGAGAATCATTAGCGACAACACGTACGAGCTTCAATTGTGGCGCATATGATTGGTGACGAGACCAAGTGAGCCTTTTATGAGACGCTTAGTCACTTAAGAGTATTATAGAAAGGGTGAGTTAATTCAAAGAACCGTCCCAGTGACAAATGAAAGGATTCAAGATACGTTTAAAACGATCCTAGTTACTAAAAAAATATGAAAACCTATTTGATCTGCCAGGAAAAGCTTCACAACACAATGTGCACCAGCGTCTCAAAAATTTGCGAGTCACAATTGTCGGTTGTAATCACAGATGTCGCAACTCTAGATGTGTATCACCATGCACACACCCCATATTTCTAGTTGCAGTGAGTGAAAACATGAAACAACATCGTTGTACTTGTTTTACTCTAAACACAATTAATGTCTTCTTAATAAATTGATGCAATCAGTAATTGACAACCTTTGAAGTAAACACCATGACCACTGTTTAGGCTAAAGGTGAGAGAATCAAATATATCATTCTATTCATTATAAGAGTATTTATATTCTAATATACAGGGTTGCCCTAGTTGTGCGCATGTGAAAAAATGATAAATGGCACTATAATTAAAACAATAATAAAGACGTCTAATATTAAACTCCAACACTCCCCCTCAAGTTTGAGCATATGTGTTAACCATGCCCAACTTGTTTGAGAGATAATCTATTCGTACTCCATACAATGTTTTCGTGAAGATATTTCCTAACTGTTCTTCAATCTTGACGTATCCGGTGGAAACCACACCTTATTTGTATATTTTCTCATATAAATGGTAATTTACCTCAATGTGCTTAGTTTGCTCATGAAAAACTTGATTAGATGCAATATAAATGGTTGAATGGTTATCACACCATAACTTTGTCGGTGTCATGATATCAAATCTCAACTCAACTAAGAGTTAGTGTAACCAAACTAATTCACATAGAGATTGCGTCATTGCTCTGTATTTTGATTTAGTGTTCGAATGTGACACTGGATTTTGATTACTAGGGATGATACTTCAGGTATAGCTTCATTGAAATCTTTTCCTCATAGCCAATGTTGGTCTAAGTATCTGAGAACTCTTAAATACTTCTTGGGTATTAAAGTTATAAGAGTAAGAAATGGATCTTCATGTCTCAATGAAAGTATGTTCTTGATTTGTTATCACAAACTTTTTCAAATCCTGAGAGATATATAAGGATGGTCAGGAAATTGAATTACTTGACTGTTACACGACCAAATATATCATACTTGATAAGTGTAGTTAGTCAGTTTATGTCGTCTCCTATAGTGAATCATTGGGCAACTGTAGATAGATTATGAGTTATTTGAAAATTGCACCTGGGAGAGAAATATTATATGAAAACCATGGACACAAGAATATCGAATGCTTTTCGGATGCTAACTGGATAGGTTTTAAGAAGGACAGATGGTCTACCTCTGGATACTTTGTCTTTATGGGAGGCAATTTAGTGTTGGAAGAGTAAGAAACATAACGTGGTCTTTAATTGAAGTGTCGTGTCTGAATATAGAGCCATGACTCAATCAACATGTGAAATAGTGTGGCTAATTCAACCGCTGAATGGAGTTGGAGTGAAGACCACTATGCTATAAAATTATGTGTGATAATCAAACAAAGCCTTGAATTCGGCATTTCACGAAAGGAACTAACATATTGAAGTGGATTGTCATTTTATCCGTGAAAAGATACAACGAGGCTTGATTTTGATGAGTTATGTGAAGACTTGGAACAATTGATGATAATCACCAAAGCTTTGAATGGAGCTCGAATATGCTACTTCTTTAACAAGCTGCGCATGATAGGCATTTTTCCTACAGCTTAAGGGGAGTGTTAGAGTTAATTGTATTAATTAGTATATTCTACAATTTATTGTATTTCAGCAGTAAACCCATTAGGCTCATTAGTAGCTAGGTTTACTGTTGTATTCCTCAAATAAATGCATTGCACTTATGAATAAATTATGACTCTTCGGTTACAAATTTCAATATAGTTAACATAATTGACTCTCATAACATCTTCTATGATATAAAAAAAAATCCAACTTCATTCTCTATATACTAGCTAGTTATTTTCAACATTCTTGGTATCCCAAATATTCTTCAATTCTAAATTCAATGTATGCACTAGTCCATATAATAAAACGAAATTGTGCTTCAATTACTTGTCCTACACCCTTGCAATTAGTAGCGTTATCACTTATGATTTTAATAACATTTTCATGACCAACTTCATTAATAATTTCTTTCATTAAATTTGAGTATTTATTCTTAACCTCCACGTAGGCCTCAACAATCCAATCCACTGCTTTTAGGAACTGGCACCCCTTTAGAAATTGCCATAAATTTAATTAGAGGTCTTATTTGAGAGTCACTTCATCCATCACTGACAATGCTAACTCATTTCAAATGCCATTCACCTTTAACGGGCATCAATAGTCTCTCCATATTGGTCTTTTCATTTTGTAAAAGACTTGTCCTAAGTAAATATAATCAGGAGGCACATATCCATGGAACATATTGTTTGATGCATAAATAAATGCCCCTATAAAATGTGAGTTTCTTGCTAACTTAGAGGAAATTTAGCGTAATAAAAATTTCTCGCTATTAGACCAACACTTGATGATGCCTTATTAAATGACTTTTCAATTTCACTTGGACCACTACTACCACTAATCTTTTTATTTTTTTATGATCGAAATCCATACTTTGTGAATTGGGAGCCTTAATGCCACTGGTTGATATGTTTGGTGGCAATGGAATGTTTTTTTAAACCTTTCTCATCTTAGCCTCATCTTCTAATTTTCACATATCACCAAGATCTTTAGGAGTAACACCACCTAACGCACATGAGTTCAGACCCTTGTATACAAACTTTTCTTGAATGCTTGATAGAAATTGCATTGGCATAAAAAATTTCCACTCCACTTGATAATTTTTCAATCTTTGTTACACACCACCAAAGAGGTTTTGTTGAATCTTCTTCAATATTAAATGAGGTTATTTTTATAGAAGGATTTGATGATGTTGAAGATGTGGATGTCATCCTATTTCTAGCCAATATATTTTTTTCAAACAATAAACAAGTTTATTCATTGTGATAACGAAGAAAAGTATAAATTAAGTACATGATACAAGAATACAAATACAAACAAAGCATAATACTAAGATCATACTTCAAATGGGAGATAAACATGACTACTTAAAACAAAGATCTAGATAAAAACATCTCAATATCTAGAAATTTCTTGAGCTGAATAGTTTTGCAATTGCCTTTGAGAAAGTTGCCCAAGAAAAGGCTTTCAGACGAATTGATTTGAATCTAGAAGATCATGACAACTAAGAATCGTGGGATATATGTTGATTCCCTTCTCATTACAGTTCATAAAGGAAACTTTGACAGTGATGATCGAAGAAGCCAAGCCTCGTAAATAGCCAAGATAGACAGAAATCATTCAGCCATCTAAACCAACAAGAGGGAGAAAACTAAAATAAGACTTTGTCCATTGTAGAGTTCGCCCCAAAAAAGCTGATGCTGATTTAACAGAAAATATTTGAGAAGGTTCCACGAACCAAATCAAGATATCTAGCGCATTTCCAAGAGATTTAGATGGCAACAATCACATATGAACTTCAAATCCAACTACTTTATTATCATTTAGCAATCCTAGAAACTCATAGTGCAAGATGAAGGGAGGAATCCCTAAAAGAAAGATATTGGCCCATCTTTATTTGAAAATAGAGAGAACAAGCTAGGAAATGAGGCTTTAAGTGCAGGTAATTAGATGACTTGATGACATCTTTTATGGAATACTCCAAGCCTTCTAGTATACCATGTCAAAAACTTTTTGGTGAGGAAGGGATGGATTTGGTTGAATGCTACCCATTTTTCACAATTTCAGAGAACTGATCTAGAATGTCACAAGGCTAATTTGAGCATTCAGTTGAGAAGATATTGGAATGTACGACAAAAACTTCTTCACTTAGATTACTAGCTAAAACATTGAGGTCGATTGCCAAGAAAAGATATAGCGTGGTAGCCACTGGTTTTATGAAGACCAGAGAACAATTAAAAGATCTTCATTAAGGTATTGAATAGATCGCAAATAGATATCTCTCAAACAAGTTGGACATGATTAACATATATATGCCAACTTGAGGGAGGAGAGTGGTAGAGTTTAAATACCAGACACATACATTTTGTTATTATTTTAATTATAGTATCATTTATTCGTCATTTACTTGTACACAATTAGAGCAACCCTTTATACTTGTATAAAATTATTCCCCTAATGAATAGAATGAGACTGCTAGATTATTTGAAAGTTTAGTGTTAACACCCTTAAACAAACAAGTTATTTTCATGGGTATTAAGTTAGCATATTAAAAATAATAAAAAAGGCATAACGCATGTGAAGAAGACACCAGTTACAAAATGATGTGGAAAGGCAAGCGCGTTCACCTCGACTTCTTTACTGGCACAATATTGCCAGATGCATGGCTCTTGCCATTGGCGATTAAATGTGGTGACCACCTTGAAAACACTGAGCTTGCCTATTACATTGAGTTGGCAAGAGACTTGAGTTCTCCATTGAGTGTTTAAAACTGAAATCTAATATTTTGTTTGATTTTTTCACATGATTCAATGTTGGAGAGAAAATAGTAATTTTGAAATTGAATATTATAGCGTAAAATGAGAAGGTAAAACTCTATATTTTATTCAATGAAAAAATGGTTTCTTATATAGAGAAACTCCAATGTACAAATAAGGAAAGGATGAACTAAATCTCCTACGATCAATAGTATTCCTAATTACATAATACAAGTATAGTAATTCATAATATGAAAATTACTTATATGTAAATCATAGATATGTAAATAACCAACACTTCCCCTTAGCTGGTTTAATATGTCTTCCATTGCCAGCTTGTCTATCATACAATTAAATTTCGTCTTCAGAAGGCCTTTTGTAAAGACATCAGCCACTTGGCCAATGGTTGGTATGTAAGAAATACATTTAACTGCAGTTTCAATCTTCTTCTTTATGAAGTGCTTATCCACTTCAATGTGTTTTGTTCTATCACGAAGAACCAGATTATGAGCAATAGAAATTGCTGCTTTGTTATCACAGTAAATGTGCATAGAAGTTTCTTGAGAGAATTTTAATTCTTCGAGTAATCTTTTTATCCATATTCCTTCACATATGCCATGGGTCAATGCTCTGAATTCAGCTTCAGCACTACTTCTGGCTATTACACTATGTATTTTGCTTCTTCATGTGACTAAGTTACCATAAATAAATTAGCAGTAACCAGAGGTCGATCTTTTATCTGTAGTGATGCATGCCTAGTCGCATCAGTGTAGACTTCAGTATTTAGATGATCTATTTTTTTAAACAATATTCCTTTTCTGGAGTGCTTTTCAAGTATCTCAGAATTCTATTCACGGCTTCAAAGTGAGTAGAGCCGAGAGCATGCATAAATTGGCTAACCATACTTACAATTACTGCAATGTCAGGACGAGTATGAGAAAGGTAGACGAGTCTTCCCACAACTCTCTGATATTTTTCTCTATCTCTTACTTCACTTTCTTTTGCCAGCTGTAATTTCACATTCGACTCAATAAGAGTTTCTAATGTTCTGCAACCAAGTAATCTTGTCTCTTCTAATAAATCTAAAACATATTTTCTTTAATTTACTAGTATGTCATTTTTTTGATTTGGAGAATTCCATTCTTAGAAAGTATTTTAGGAATCCAAGATCTTTAATTTGAAACTCATCTGCTAATATCTTTTTCAACATGGTAATTCCTTCAGTTTCATCCCCTGTTACAATTATATCATCAACGTATACTATCAACACAACCATTTTATTATTTTCAGTGTGTTTATAAAATATAGTATGATCTGCTTGGCATTGAAGGAATTTGAATTTCATAACTGTTTTCCCAAAACGTTCAAACCAGGCTCTCGGAGATTGTTTAAGGTTGTCAAATGATTTCTTTAATTTACATACTTTGTTGCTCTGGAATTCTTTTTCAAACCCAGGTGGTATGTTCATAAATACATCTTCCTCGAGGTCACCATTGAGGAAAGCATTCTTGACATCAAGTTGGTATAAAGGTTAATCTCCATTAACTGCAATGGATAACATAACTCGAATATAACTAATTTTAGCCACATGTGCAAAAGTTTCCTGATAATCTATTCCATAAGTTTGAGTAAATCCCTTGGTAACCAGCCTTGCCTTATATCTTTCATTGCTTTCATCTGCATTGCATTTTATATTAAACACCCATTTACATCCTACTAGTCTCTTGTCTTTTGGTAACTCGACTATGTCCCATGTATGATTTTGCTATAGAACATTCATCTCCCTCATGACTGCTAATTTCCAATTCGGATCAATCATGACCTCCTATATGTTTCTTGGAACAAACAATTTTGTTATCCCAATGGTGAAAGGCTTTATGATTGTCTGACAGTTTATGATAGGACAAATAATTTTCAATAGGGTATTTGGTACAATTACGAGTGTCTTTCCTATTGGCTATTGGAATATCATGGGTGATGATTTTCCAGAGTACATGAATTTAAAGGCAATGAAAATGTAGAGGAATTGAGAAGTGTGTTATCTGGATTATCGGAATCAATTATTGGGGTAGCCAATTGTTCCAGTGTTAGATCTACCATATTGCCTTTTTCCTTTTGACTCAACTTCCTCTAGTATAAACCTGAAGTTGAGATTGATTAGTATGTAATGTTTCTCCCCCTGAAGATGAATTTCTCATACTAGGCATATTCGGACATATGATTGGAATTTGTGAGGTGTTCCAAAAATTATCTTCATAGGTAGACGTCTCCCCCTGAAGTGAATTCTTGGTATAAAACGATTGAGTTTCCAAAAGCGGTACGTTTATACTTTCAAAATATTTTTTTCGTCAGCGGATCATAACATTTATACGCTTTTTTATGTAGAACATAGCCTAAGAAAATATATTTGATAGTCCAATGATCAAGTTTATATTGTGAGAGAGTAGAAATATAAACATATGCAATGCTCCAAAAAACCTTGATTTGTAGGTAAGAAAATAGTATAGCTGTAGGAAAAAATTTAGCTAATCAAGACAAGTTTTGAAATCTAGAATCTTTGTGGGCATGTGATTTTATTAAGCAGCGGTAAGAACAGCCTCGCCCCATAAATATTGAGGCACAGTCATCGAAAACATAATTGCTCGAGAAACATCCAATAAATGTCGATTTTTCCTTTCAGCAATGTTGTTTTGTTGTCGATTGTTTCGACATGTGGATTGGTGAATAACTCTTTTTGCATGTAGAAACTTAGTTAAATATGTAAAAAAAAAAATTCAATGTCGTTATCAGAGTGTAAAATACTGTTTTTCACTATAAATTGATTTTCAACCATGTTGTAAAAGCGAATAAGCACATCTTTAACCTCATATTTGTTAAGAAGATACACCTAAGTTAGCTTGTGTGATCATGAATAAAGGTAACAAGCCATCATTTTCTATGTTGGGTCTCAACTTTAAAGAGCCCCCAAACATCACAATGAATCAAGTAAAATGGTGTAGAGATTTTATAAGGTTGTAGTAAATAAGTAGAACAATGAGTTTCTCTATTAAAGTTTCTCTATTAGAGGGAGAACTAAACTATTCAGGGCCTGAACTGTTTTAAGACTAGTTGAAGCTTCCTCAAAGTAATAAAGACCATCAATTATTCTAGCACGTCCAATCATCTTCCCCGATACTTGATCCTGAAAAACACAGTGTGATTCATAGAAAATAATAGACTATTAGAATCCTTCAAAATTTTACTAACAAATAGTAAGTTGCAAGCTAGTTTTAGGACATGTGGACAGATTGTAAGGTAAGATTAGATGACAATTTGATATTTCCTTTTCCTGCAATGGAATAGAAACTACCATCTGCTATTCTAATCTTCTCATTACAATGCAATGGGAAGTAAAATTTGAATTTTTTTTAGGAGTTTGCCATATGGTCAGAAGCTCTAGAATCTATAGTCCATGGAGATGAATTAAAGCATGAGGATAAGTACCTGTTTGTGCCAAAGAGACACTAGGATTACCAGAGGTCGAAGTGGTTTTAGCAGTTTCAAGAGTTGATCAATTTGCTCTTTGTTGAAAGGACTAGATCCAACAGTATTTGCATTTGAGTTTGTTTGACGACTACTTTTATCACCCTGTCTATTGCTCTTCCAATTTGCAGGTTTCCCATGGATACTCCAACAGTTCTACAAGTGTGTCTTGGCTTGTTGCAATGAACGCACCATATACATGGCTTACTCGCTTGTTCAGATGTCTTTGGTATCATGTTGTCACGATAGGATGCCTTGAGTGCAGTGGTGTCGACTATTAGAGTAGTACCTTCTATTGGTTCAATGTGGTTTTTTCGATCATCACACTCCGTCGACTCTCTTCTCTACAAACTTCAGAGAATACTTCCTTTATGGTGGGAAAAATATTTTTACCAAGTATTCTACCACGCACCTCATCAAATTCAACATTCAAGCCTGCTAGGAATTGATAGATACGTTCATCCTCTATTGTTTTCTTGTAGTGATTCTGGCCCTCTGGACTTTTCCACTCATAAGAGTCAAAGAGATCAAGATCTTGCCATAACCTTTGTAAAAAGTGAAAGTATTGGATAATGAAGTTGTTTCCTTGTCGTATATCACTCAATTTGAGTTTTAACTCAAACACTTGTGACTTATTCCCCAGATCGGAGTACATCTCAGTTACATTGTCCCATAGTTCTTTGTAGTTGAGTAATATATATAGTTACAACTAATCTTTTCAATCATCGAATTAACTAACTAGGTCATGACCATGGATTTTTCAGCATCCGAAGTGGCAAACGAGGTATCATTCACAGCCAATGCAACTTTTTCTCCATTAAGGTATCCTATTTTCCCTTGTCCACAAACATACATCCGAACACTCAGAGACCATCGAAGAAAATTGTCTCCATTGAGACGTATGGTTATAATTTGGACAATCAGACTATTGGCAAGACTCCGATTGTCGGTAAGTTTGACGAGTTGAGATTTATTTTCTGACATAACTACCTAAAAACACCCACCAGTTAACAGTAGCCCAAAAAAACACAAAAGGGCGGGTTTGGGCTGCCGGGTCAGGGTGGGTTCCACTAACCCTACCCTAACCCGGCGCGTGGTCCAATGCACTTTTTTTTTTTTTTCATTTCTCTTTTCCAATTAACTATAAATATTATATTAATTGTTTTCAATTTGTTTACATAAAAAAACAATCTCTATAAGATCAAATCAATTTTTATTCATTTTCATCTAAAAAAACTAACATCATACCTACTCCCCTTCTCTTCCTAGCTTAACCAAACACGCTCAAAGTAATTAAAAAAAAATATAAAAGACTGGGTCAATAAAATTGCAGAACCAACAAAAATAACTTATTGGTCAAGAGCAATCTCGTTTCAAACGGTATTGACCATCGTCTTAATTCGCGGGAATTTAAATTGCGATTTTTAGGGAACTGACAACGCGTTTCAAACGCAAATTTACGAACTTCAGATGGGCCGAATCGCGATCAGAAACGCGATCAAGAAAGTAAACTCCAGGTGCCGACTGCAGCGGGAACGGACTCCGATTGAAGCGTGAACTCTAGGCACTGTAGCGGTCGTCGATTTCAGGTGACGGCGCGAGCAGAATCTTCGTCAATTTTCGGTCCAAACTCCGTTTTTGGTCGTAGATTCCAGGTGACGGTGCGAGCAGAACCTTCGTCGTGGGTTTCGGCTGTTCTTGGTTTCAGACGCGAGCCTCAGGCGTGATCTTAAGGTGACGGTTCCTTTGTTAGATGAATTAGGGTTTCTAACTTCTTTTTTTTTTTTTTTTTTAAAATTTTTAATTTAGAGTTTTACTTACTCTGATACATGTAAAATTAGAGAGTAAAACTCTCTATTTTATTCAATAAGAAAATATAGAGAAACCCCAATGTACAAAAAAGGAGTACAATAATATGGACTAAATCTCCTACCATCAATAGTATTCCTAATTACATACATAATACAAGCATGGTAATTCCTAATATCAGTAAATCATAGATATGCAAATAACCAACATATAGATAAGTTGTTTGCTGGTTTTACATTCAATATTTGCACACATACACACATTTTTCTTGCTAATTGGTTTTTTTTTAAAACTGCTGGCTATTCAGGTTTTGAAAGTCAACAAGACGCCAGAACACTTTAATGGATACTGATGCTGTATCTGAAGCAAGCACGTCTGTCATTTGTGATAACAATAGTGGTCTGGGGGCAGATGAACATGACAATACTTCACGAGCTAGTGGAGATGTAGCAAGTGGCAGTGAAACAATAACCAGGTTGGAATTGGATTTGGCACGTGCATCAGAAAAGCTAGTTAACTTAAGTGTTCTCATGATGCATATTGCTACTAGGGAAAGTGAGTTTGAAGCTTTTGCTTCAGAGAATGAGCGTATGTTTGATGATTCTGTTGAAAAAGCATCGGAAATTGATCTCCTAGCTGGATTTTTAGATTCCGAGTTGGATGGGGTAGATGGTTTTTTGAGTAGGATTCAAATTGACATTTTTCATGCCCACGAAATGATACCTTTCTGGAAATTCTCTAAAGAAACTTCTATGTACCTGGAAGAAAAGTTTCAAGATTCTGAAGAATCCTTAAAACAATCACATGAATTGATCTCTGATATTAGAATGCAGTCAGAAAAGTTACAGAAGAACTTGCGTTGCTATTATAATGGTAAGTATACAACTTGGTGTAGTCTGAAAATGCTGGAATGATCTTTTGACAGAATTCTCAACTTATCTAAATCTATGCAATTAATGATTATAATGATTGTACTTTTCTTTCCATGTGAATATTGTCAGGAAATGATGCTAGGAGCACAGATTCGCATGAGAATAATCAATTGCTGGAGAGAAACCCTGCAATAGATATGAGGACAGCTGAACATCAGATACACATTCTGAGGGTTCTAGAAAAATCGCTGGCTAGAGAGATGGATCTTGAAAAAAAGCTGACTGAAACAAGTCAAATGGATGATGAGCTGGAGCTGAGGCTACATTCTTCACAACAAGATGTTTATTCTTTGGAGGAAGAATTAGAAGATGTTTGTGGGAGGTGTTTTGAGGCAGAAAATTCTTCAGAAGTCTTCATAAGTATTTCAAAAGAATTACTTGGTCGCCTTCAGCTTCTACAGTTCAATGTAAATAGTTCAGTTCAGAGAGAGGCTGAGTTGAAATTAAAATATGAAGGCTCCATCGAACAACTGAGAGCTAAAGAATTAGAAGATGTTTGTGGGAGGTGTTTTGAGGCAGAAAATTCTTCAGAGGTCCTCATAGGTATTTCAAAAGAGTTACTTGGTCGGCTTCAGCTTCTACAGTTCAATGTAAATGGTTCAATGCATAGAGAGGCTGAGTTAAAATTAAAATATGAAGGCTCCATGGAACAGCTGAAAGCCAAGGGTTGCGAATTGCTTGACTGCAAGAACAACTATGCTGAGCTGAAGAGCACTTTACATTCACAAACTGATGGCTTGAAATCCAAGTTAAGAGAAGCTGAAGATAAATTATTTGTTGCCAATTTTGAAGTTGCCACTTTGAAAGAGAAGATGCTTGCTACACAACTCAAGGAATCTGAGGAATTTGAAGCCCTTAAAAAACAGTTAAGGGAATCAGATATGCAACTTCAGCAGGCTGTGGCGTCTGCTGAAGCTAGTCAGGAGAAGCAGAAAATGCTCTATGCTACAATCAACGATATGGAAAATTTGATCCGGGATCTGAAATTGAAGGTTGTGAAAGCGGACAGTAGAGCTGATCGTGCAGAGGAGAACTGTATCCTATTATCTGAATCTTATGCTGAACTAAATGAGGAACTGAGGCTTGTTCGTGGTAAACTTGGTTGTTTAGAGACTTCCTTTCAACAGGCAGAGTATAGAAAGAAGGCTACAGCAAAGGACATTGATGTACGCACTGAAGTTATAACCAATCTGGTTATGCAATTGGCCAATGAAAGAGATCGTCTTCATAAGCAGGTATTTTCCAGTACTAGAGAATTCAAATAAACAATGTATAAAACTTGATTTCATCTTGATCACGACTAACTACTTGAGAATGCCCTCAAGGCTGTTTCTGTTTCTAGGAGTAGAACTGTTTTTTATTTATTTATTTTTTTAAAAAATCAATGTGTTCCTACACATTGTTTTGGAATGATACTTTGGAAATTCATTTTCACTTGTCATAAAACATTTCAAAATAAAAGGTATTCTATCGAAATCAAATAAAATCTTAATCAATTAAGATATTCAAACTTAACTATCCAACAGAAATAAAAATCACTCAAGTTATAACTTGTATGGATGCCCTAACTAATATAATTTTCAACTTTCATTTTCAAGATGGATGGTTTATATAATACAGACCCATCTTGCTATTCAAATCTTCAAACTCAGGTCTTGGTAAAGGTTTGATGAGGATAAAATGCAATGTAGATGATAGCATTGAGAGGTACAAAGCAAGATTCGTCACCAAAGGAATTACTCAAACCTATGGGATGGGATAGATGACCAGGAAACACTTGCACCACTGGCTAAAATCAATTATGTTAGTTCTGTTAATGCAGATTGACCTCTATACCAACTTGATGTCAAGAATGCCTTCCTTGATGGTGATCTAAAGAAAGAAGTTTTATGAACCTACCACTTGGGTTTGAGAGAGGAGTTCATAGCAACAAAGTATGCAAGTTAAAGAAATCATTGTATGACCTTAAACAGTCTCCAAGAGCGTTTTCGAATGATATGGAAAGACAGTAACAAGCTACGAATTCATTCAAAGCTAAGCTGATCACACTATATTCTATAAACACACTGGAAATGACAAGATGGTTGTGTTAATAGTATATGTTGATGACATAATAGTGACTGATAATGATACTAAAGGAATAGCCACCTTAAAAAGGAACTGGCGAGGGAATTTCAATAAAGATTTGGATTCTTCAAATACTTCATAGGAATGAAATTTTTCAGATCAAAGAGTGACATTTTAGTAAACTGAAGGAAATATGTCTTAGATTTGCTAGAAGAGACATGCCTGATTAGTAGCAGAACAACATAAACTCCTATTGAACCAAATGTGCAATTATAGTTTGTTATAGAAGATGGAGTTAAAGATAAAGAGAAGTATTAGAGACTTGTAAGGTTACTTATATACTTATCTCACACGCGTCTTGACATTGCTTTTGCTGTTAGTATGTTAAGTCAATTTATGCACCTCACAGACCTACTCACTTTGAAGTTGTATACATAATCCAAAGATACTTAAAAAGTACTACAGGAAAAGGTGTATTATATATGAAACAAGGACATCTACAGGTTGAAGTCTACATCGATGCTGGCTGGGCAGGCATCACTACAGATGGAGATCAACCTATGGTTATTGCTATGGAGATCAACCTATGGTTATTGCTCGTTTGTCGGAGGTACTTAGTCACGTGGAGAAGCAAAAAACAAAGTGTAGTAGCCAAAAGAAGTGCTGAGGTGGAATTTAGAGCATTAGCCCATGGTATAGTATATTTGAAGGAATATGCCATGGTATAGTATATTTGAAGGAATATGGATGACGAGATTGTTGGAAGAATTAAAATTCTCTAAAAAAATGCCTATGCATATTTACTGTGACAACAAATTAACAATTTCTATTGCTCATAATCTGGTCCTCCATGATAAGACAAAACATATTGTAGTAGATAAGCACTTCATAAAGGAGAAGATACCTTGCATAAAAACTACTGAAAACAAAAGGTCTTCCAAAATTAAAGTTTGATAGAATGATAGACAAACTGGCTATGGAAGACATCTTTAAGCCAGCTTGAGGGGGAGTGTTGTTATTGCCATATTTACTACTTCCATATAAAAATCATGTAATTATGAATATTATTGATTTTATGTGATTTGGAATATATATTGTACTTGTTACCTTATTTGTACACAAAAGTTTTCTCTATATAAGAGATCTTCACCTCAATGAATAAAACCTAGAGTTTTTCCCTCTTATTTAACACACACTTGCTATAAATCGTATAAAAAAATCTCTCTCTCTCTCTTCGAAGATAATCCTTATTTTATTTTAAGAAGCACTTCTATATTAATTTAATCAAAACTCAAACGAACAATCCACTTTTGCTGAAACCTTCGAGGTTTTCTATTGCTGCTTCCATGACTCTTCACAAAATAACAATCTAATTCTATAAAAAAAAAGTAAGATAGCTTAATTAAAAGGGAAAAAATATACGTGGGTGCAACAACCAAATATCAGCGTTCTTACTTTACATCTTAGTTTTAACTGGTTTCCTTTAAAGCGTCGGTACAATTCCATCTGGTGTTCTAATATATTATACCGATTCTTCTTTTCAGCTTTCTTTTTTAGCAATTGAAAACAAAATATTGGCAGTGAAGTTGCAGCAAGCAAATCAGGATTCTGTTGTCACAAATCATAGTAAGACTGTTGAAACTAAAGATATTGCTTTCAAGCAAGATGTTACTACTGCTAGTCCTTGTGCAAGAGAAATTGAGGTAGATGAGACGAAGTTCTCTGCTGCAGGCCAAATGGTAATTACTCGATGTTTATTATTAATTTTTATGACATTAGATATGGGGACCATCTTGTCATTTATGTTTATCATTATAGACTACAAACTCTCTTGCACCAAGCCAAAATACATTTGTATGTATATTTTCAAAAGAAACATGGAAAGATAGATCTAGTTTGGGTAGAATTGTTTTGTTTTCAATTAGGAGCATTGCCTATGAAAGTACATTTGATGGTACTCTTAAATTTATCAAGACATAATCACGTAAAAATTCGTCTTAAATTTATTATTAGTGGTAATGTCTTTATGTAGAGTTTACATCCTAACCCTATTCCTAAACCTAATCCTAAACCTAATTTAAACCTAATTACTAAATTGGTCTAATGGGTCTAAGAGGCCTAATACAAATACTAATATACTAAACCTAATATTCTAACTCTAACAGCCTGGTAAGGAAATTTTTAATAAACGTTTAAATCAAAACTTTCACTGCGACTTAGATCAATAAATCTACTAGTACTATTTTTAACAAGTTAGCTTTTAGGGATAGTGCAATTTGTGTTTATGCAGATACACAAGTCTTGAGCTATGTGGTGGTATGATGCTATTCTCTTTTAAAATGTACAGTGTTGGCATAGACAATTATAGGCATAGTTGTTTCTAAGGGTGTTTGTTTTTTCTTTTTCAGTCACCCTATTTGATTAAGTATTATTAGAAAGTGTGAGTATCCATCTCAAAACCAATTGGGCCAATTCTATCTTATATATATGTTGAAGAGCCTCCACCTTATCAATGTGGGACATTTGCCACAAGGTGAGTATTCCAACATCAGCCATTGGAACCACAACAGAAAATTCCTCAAGTTTTTCACGATAAATCTTGACAGAACTCTCTTGTTTTAAGGAAAAGAAACGTTCATGGAGGCTCCCCGCCTTCCTAGGAGCATATCGACGAAGTAACGCACGACGAAACTCATCCCAACTCTCTATCGGTCGACGCGATTCAGCCCAAGAATACCATTTAAGTGCCACACCTTCTAAACACAATATTTTTCGCCTCTAATTTTTTGGCCTCTGTTAATCGATTAATCAAGAAATACCGTTCAACTTGTTGAAGCCACTCGTGTGGATTATCACCTCTAAAAACTGGAAGTTCCAACTTCCTTAAGCGTAAATCGAATGTCGGAGCCAAAACCTCATCGAGATTCTAATCTGGCTGATCGGAATGAGTTTTTTTCGCGTTGTTAACATCTTTTTCTTCATACTCTGTTTTCTTGGAACTCTCGGCAACATCTTCAGGCGACCGAATTCCTTCCATCTTCTCTGCTAATCGATCTTCTCGAATCTGAACCCTCAACAACTGCATACATTCCGACACTGCATGTGATACATTATGCGAAATTTCTTTCTTTTGTTCCGACGCCAACCTCTCCGTCACCTTCGCTAATTCTTTTTGTATAGCCGTTGGCACAACCTTTTCGATTTCTTTCTGAATTGAATCGGAAATCTCACTCAACCGAGTTTCAACCACTTCCACCTGCGCCTCCATACGTTCCCAAAAAAATCGCTCGCTCTGATACCAAGATGATAAGTTCCAAGACACAATACAGATGTGAAATTCACTGGAGTTCCCTCTTCCTTCTTCTACTACTTTTATTTATTCCATAACCGTTCAATTAAAAGACTATTTATAGTCACCTGTCAAAAGTACAAATATACCCTTAGTTACACAAACTATCCTTTTCTATTACGACGTTCGTAAACATATCTAATAGGGGGTCTATCATCTTTGCCCGCTTGGGTTGGGTCCTAGGAATTTCGGAGGACTAATAAAACTCTCATTGTGCTCTGATACCATATTAGATAGTGTGGGGTTCCACCTCAAAAGCCAATTGGTTTTGAGATGGATGCCCGCACTTTCTAATAGTACCACATTAGAAAGGTGAGGATTCTTCAACATTGATAAGATAAGGTGTGCTACTCCTCTCATAGACAATTAGTTTTGAGATGGAACCTCATACTATCTAATATCATCAAATGTCCGCTTAAGTTTTTGCCCGCTTGGGTGGGGTCCTCAGAATTTCAAGGGACAAATAACCGATATTATATTAGAAAGTGCGGATGATATCTTTTCATTGTAGTAAGTTTTTAAACCAAAGAAAAAGCTCTTATAATCATTTGAAGGGTAGTTACTTCCATCATGCTTAGATGGTTTGCATTATTAATCTTCCCTCATATGGCGTGATGAAAAAGGGGATTGACTTTGTCTTAAGCAGTGTTTTAAAATGCACTCAGGCGTGCCTAGGTTCACGCCTTATGAGCTTTTGTGTTGTTTTTTGTTTTTACTATTTTGCCTACACCTTTATGTGTTTTGTCTCCCTACTAGGCCATTTGAAGCGCGAGCTATGTTTTCCTAAGTATCGAATATCTTGAATCACTTATATATGTTTTATATATTATTCTTGATTAAAACTTCATTTCTTTCCAATCAAGTTTTAATCAAGAATAATATATATGAAACTTCATTCTTGATTAAAGCTTTATTTATTTCTGTCTAGCCTAGGGACGAGTGTGGTTACCTCGGGTATAGTGAAGTGAAATTTCGATTTCTCAGTTTGAAAAATAATAAAAAAACTTCATTTTTTTCTATAAAATGAAGGATAATAGTTGAATTTTATGTATGTTTTATAAATTCTCTTTAGCCTAACGTCATTTCTTCTTATGAATGAAGGTTAATAGTTGAATCTTATGTTTGTTTTATATATTATTTTTGGTAAAACTTCATTTATTTTCATGAAAATGTTTTGATTGTGCATATATTCAACGCACTCGTCATCTTCATTGTTATATTTTTTTTAATGTTTTTTATATAGTGCGCCTTAAGTAAAAAATCCCACGCCTTTTGGTTCGCCTTGCGCCTCAAGCTTCAGAGGGCCATTGCGCCCAGTGTTTTCAAGGCTATCACCTTTCCTCGCCTATGGCCATCGCCTTGCACATAAGCAAGTATTGCGCTCTAAAAAGGCCAAGGCGAGCGCCTTCAATCAGGCCCTCGTCTTTCCTCGCCATTTTGCACCATGCATCGCCTTTGCCTCATGCCAAGACGTGCGCCTTGTTAAAGTTTTATTTATGTATCAATATGCTAACTTAATACCCATGAAAATAGCCTAGAATTAGCTCATGAAAAAATCTAACAACCATGCAAAGTCATTCTTAAAGATAATGAATTTTTGATTTTGCTATTTCAAATATATATATATGGTGTGTGTTTAATTTTATTGAAGTTATTTGACGTATAATCTCGAGTTTTTTATACTTTCGGTTAGCTTAAGTTTTTTATACGAAATAATAATTTATATGTATGATATATCTTATGATAACATAATTTGTATGGTATATTATTCTTTTACTTTATACTTTTTAGTATTATTTTGTATAAATTTGAAATTTTATGGGAATAAAAATATGTTATACAAATCAATCTATGCTAAATATATTGTTTAGTTATGCATTCATTTGTTGTGCCTCTGTTCACTCAGGCTCGCCTTTTTATCGCCTCTTGCTTTGAGGCGATCAAGGGGAGTATACCTTGTGCTTTATAACACTGGCCCTATGTAAGAAAATTTGAATTTTGAATTCTCTCTTGTTGCTCGCTAACCCGAACCCTAAATTGTTCATCCCTTTCCCCTCTGGTGTCATTTATTAGTGTCAGAGGGGAACATTGCTTCCTCCCTTGCTGCTTGACCTCACACCGAGTCTTTTCTCCTCCCCACAAGCTCAACTTTCATGGAGATTTTCATTCTCCTCCATCTTCAATGGTTTCGTAACCCACTAGCAACACATACCTCTCCTTCTCCTCTGACAAGCGATGACATATGAATTGACCTCCCATTAATGCCACTGAGCAAGTTGAGCATCTTTGACTCACATCGAACTGAGATCGTTTGTGTTCCCCCTTTAATATGCAAGCACATCCACTTCACCATCTCTCGTTGACCCTTACACGCAATAGCAAGCCAAGCTTCAATGATCCGATTGGCACCAGTGTTGACCTTCGACTGGATGTTCCAGGCCACCTTCGTCTCTTCCCTCCTCATTCTTCAACAACCTGATTGACACCTGAGTCAACCTTCAACCCTCCTTCTAGCGGTCGGAATGGCTTTTACGTTGACTCTTGACCAAAGATGCTGAGCTTAGACACACTCCAACTCCCTCTTCATCTATCAACCAGTATGGCACCTGGCTCGATTTCTCATTTTGACTGTTGGTGTATGACATACCATTATTTCTCTTCCTTCTATTCTTCTGGTAACACAGTTGAGGTCTCAGCTTTGCAACACATTGCTCCTCCCCATAAAGTATTGCTTTGCTCCTCCCCACAAAGTATTGCTATCAATGGCTATTTGTGGCAATACAACCATCTTCTTCAACCAAGATGACGAGTGCATTAAGCTTGAAGAGAGGTAACCGTATCGTTGGTTCTTGCTCCAAAGCCGGTGCAACCTCTATCAGATTCTGGCACAAATCTTTTGACCCTTGAACTATGCCATAATTCGTTGCTTATTTCTTGTCACTTTGTAACAGTGAAGAGTCTTGTTTCTACTTGTAATTGGCCTCACAATTCTCTCTCCCCCTTTGTAACTCTTTCGTACATCAATGTTTTCATTTCCTATTTAAAACAATCTTCCTTCATATGGCATCCTTTTCCTTTTTGTATTTATAATCTTAGTCAGTAAAGTCGATCAAGCCCTCTTCTCAACTAGTTTCTTATTTAATGAGAAGGATGCTCCTACTTACTACAAATGTTTTCGTAAAATGTTCTAAATCCTAACAATCAACTTCCCAACATCGTGTGTAGGAGGCAATATGGTGTCATGGAACAACAAGATACATGATGTGGTTTTTGTTAGGAACCCAGATAGACGTAACAAAAGAAGTACTATTGATTAATGTCCTAGCCACAAACCATGAGGTGTGCACCAGTTTTAGAGGATGCACTCTCTCCTTAATCACTCTAATGAGTAATTCCTTACTTAACCAAAAGATAACATAACCACCACCAAGACAAACGATCAATATAAATACAAAATAAACTAACGGTAATAAACTGACAACAACGGCTAAATAACAACTTGCTTAACGGCTAATTATTTCCTGATTCCTTCTTTGGTAAACTCGCAGAGGTGGGGGTCTGACATATCCCCCCACGTTGAAATCCACCTTGTCCTCAAGGTGGAAGTCAGGGAATTGTTGTCTGATCAGCTCAGTGTGTTCCCATGTTGCCTCGTGTGGGGGAAGTCCCTTCCAGGCAATCAGGACCTCAGTTTCTGCCGTGCTTTCGTTCCATTAGTATGCGTAGACTTCCTTGGGTTCTGCAATCCATTCGTAGTCATTAGATAAGCGAGGTCCTTCTGGGATGGCTTCTTCGCTCGAGGTGACAGCTTTTTTGAGTTGAGAGACGTGAAAAACCAGGTGAATGGTGGATTCGGTCAGTAATTCTAAACGATAGGCCACCTTGCCAACACGTTCCTTGATCATATAAGGACCGAAGAACTTGGGCGACAGTTTCTCATTGCGGCGTTTGGCTAGGGATGCTTGTCAATAGGGCCGAATTTTGAGAAAAACCATATCCCCCTCTTGAAACTCGATATCACGGCGTTGTTTGTCCGCGTATCTTTTCATGCGATCTTGAGCCTGTCGGAGATGGTCCTTGATCTTGTCAAGCATGGTGTCCCGTTCTTTGAGCTGATCATCCAGAGTGGCATTGGCCGTCTTCTGATCCCCGTAATACATGACTGGTGGTGGTGGGCGTCCGTAAACCACCTAGAATGGCGTAGAGTGGAGGGAGGCATGAAACGTCGTGTTGTACCAAAATTCAGCCCATGATAGCCAGTCTGCCCATTTGGAGGGGTTTTCGCCGCATAGGCACCTTAGATAATTTTCCACACTCTTGTTTACTATCTCAGTTTGACCGTCGGATTGTGGGTGGTACGGTGTACTGCGATGCAACTTCGTCCCTTGAAGTCGGAATAATTCGGTCCAAAAATGGCTGATGAATATTTTATCACGATCCGAGACAATTGAACGTGGGAACCCATGGAGCCAGACAACTTCCTTGATGAATACCATAGCCACGGTTTTAGCAGTAAAAGGGTGTTTGATGGGCAGGAAGTGAGCGTACTTGCTAAGCCGATCGAAAATCACCAGGATCGTTTCCGTGCCGTGAGACTTGGGGAGGCCCTCAATGAAGTCCATCGAGATATCTTCCCATATGCGTTCGGGACAAGGAAGGGGCTGTAATAGACCGGCAGGAGATTGAGAGGATGATTTGTTGCGTTGACAAATCACGCATTCCTCACAGTAGTTGTGGACATCCGCTTTCATGCCGACCCAATAGAGTTCCCTTGTTAGGCGTTTGTAAGTACGTAAGAACCCCGAGTGACCCTCGAGAACGGAGTCGTGATAAGCATGAAGGACGACCTTCTTCAAGGTTGAATTATTGGCTAGCACTAAGCGTCCCTTGTAGAGGAGCTTGTTTTGTTTCCAGGAAAAATGTGGTCTTGAGGTAGGATCGTTACTCAGATCCTGAATGATTTGTTGGAGGTGAGCGTCTTGCTCAATTTCTTGCTTCACTACATCTAGATCTAGAATATGTGGGAGAGACAACGCGGCCAAGTGAGCTGTGGGCGGAACGCGAGAAAGTCCATCTGCAGCCTTGTTCTCGAGACCAGGTCGATACTGAATCTCGAAATTGTACCCCAGCAACTTGTATAACCACTTCTGGTATTCTGGTTGAACTTCCTGTTGCTCCACCAGGTATGAGGGCTTGCTGGTCGGTCCGGACTAAAAACTTAGCGCCCAATAGATATGGCCGCCATCATTGCACGGCCAGCACAATGGCCATCAATTTTCGTTCATACACAGACTTGGCCTAGTTGCGGGGCGACAAAGTGTGGCTGAAGTAGGCAATCGGGCGCTGTAGTTGCGTTAACACCGCTCCAAGGCCGGTGCCTGAGGCATCTGTTTCAATAATAAATGGGATTTCATAGTCGGGGAGGATAAGGACGGGCAGAGTCGCCATGGCGCGCTTGAGGCTGACGAAAGCTTGTTGAGCTTCTTCGTTCCACTGAAAGGCATTCTTTCCGGTGAGCCGGTTAAGGGGGGACGCTATCGTTCCATAGTTAGCTACGAAGCATCGGTAATAGCCCGTGAGGTCGAGAAATCCGCGTAACTCTCTCACATTGTTGGGGGTGGGCCATTCTAACATTGCGCGCACTTTTTCTGGGTCTGCTTCCACGCCCTCGGCCGAGATCCAGTGGCCTAGATACTCAATTTTCTTCGCGCAAACTGACATTTCTTCAAATTGGCAACTAGCGTGTGATCACGCAGCATTGTTAAAACCATCCCTACATGACAAATGTGTGTGTCCCAATCGGGGCTGTAAATTAGAATGTCATAAAAAAAAAACCAAAACGCACCTGCGTAGGAACGGTCGGAAGATATTATTCATTAGTGCCTGAAAGGTGGCGGGTGCGTTCATCAATCCGAAAGGTATGACAAGGAATTCGCAGTGTCCGTCGTGGGTGCGAAACGTCGTTTTTTCGATATCATCGACGTGCATTCGGATTTGGTGATATCCTGACTTCAGGTCGAGTTTGGTAAAAAAATGAGCACCCTGCAGTTTGTCAAGCAGTTCTTCTATGACCGGGATGGGGAACTTATCTGGGATCGTTGCATTATTGATTGCGCGGTAATCTACACAAAAACACCAACTACCGTCCTTCTTTTTAACCAACAGTACCGGGCTGGAAAACGGGGAAGTACTTGGTCGGATGATGCTAGTTTTCAACATGTCGGCCACCAGTTCCTCTATCTCAGACTTCTGACTGTGTGAGTAACGGTAAGTGCGGGAATTAATGGGTTTGGTGGCGTCACGCAGATGTATGCAGTGGTCGATGGCACGAGCTGGGGGTCGAGATGTAGGTTTCCTGAACACATCTTGGTACATATCGAGTATTTCTTGTATCTCGGCTGGGACTGTGGGAAGGGGGGCCGATTGGTCAAATTCCTGGTCGTGAACTTCGGCTGTGAGGGCCCGTAGCTCGACTAGATAGCCCGTGTCACGCCTTTGCCATGATTTTTGCAATTGTTTCAACGTTACTTCTGCGCGCATAAGGGTGGGATCCCCCTGTAGAACTGTAGTATGTTGTCCTCGTGTGATTGTTATTCGTAATGCCTTCCAATCGACCGTTGTTATCCCCAAGGTTCGGAGCCATGTCATGCCTAAGATTACGTCAATGCTCCCGAACTCCAGAGGCAAGAAATCTTCTGAAATGGTCATGTCTCCCAAAGTAAGGGTGATTCCTCGGCATATTCCTCTTCCGCGCACCGCTGCGCCGAGGCCCATAATTACTCCGAAATGGGATGTCTCCGTGATCGGAAGCCCCAGCTGTTCCACCACCTTTGGGGAGATAAAATTGTGTGTTGCGCCGCAGTCTATTAATATCAACACTTCTCGTTCTGCGATCGCCCCTTTCAGTTGATCGTGCCTGGGCTCGAAAACCCAACAACAGTATTGAGTGAGAGTTTGGCGATTTCGGCCATGGCCTGTTCTTCGCTATCGTCGGTGTTTAAGTCCATATTCTCTGTACCTTCTTCGGTAGCCACTTCGTCGTGTATCACTAATATACGCAACTCCTTGCCCTTGCATTTATGGCCAACGAAAAAACGTTCATCACATCGGTAACAGAGACCCTTCTCTTTTCGAGATTGAAGTTCTGAGTCAGTAAGCCGTCGAAATGGAATGTCTTTTCGTATGCTTGACTGTTGAGGTGAAAGGACGACTGAGCGTGTTGGGTTCCCTTCCGAGTATTTAAAATTTGATATGCCCGAGGACGAAGCAGATGAAGTGTTATTTTTCGATCCCTGGTACGTGCTCGATGATTGGTTTTTGAAACTCCCATTCTGGTTTAGGGCCTGCTCGGAACGCATTGCTTGGGCTTTGGCCTTGTCTTCAACTCTTTGGGCTGCTTTCATTATTGCCTTGAGCCCAACAAGTTCGAAGCATAATACCTCTGCTCGGACGTGATCCGTCAGCCCATTGAGGAACATTGCTTCTCTTACTTCTGGTGGTAGCCCGCGCAGAGGTGTCGCGAATTTTTCAAATTTTGCTCGATAGTCCGCTACTGTCCCTTCTTGATGGATGGATAAGAAACGGGCATATAATGATCCCTCTTGGGATGGCCGAAATCTGTCAATCAACCTCTGTTTTAGGTCTTCCCATCCTTCAAAAGGCTCGTCGTCCTCCTCATACCTTAACCAGTGAAAGGCTTCTCCACACAAACAGATCGCTGCTACCGTGACCTTCTTTTGATCTGACAGTTGGTGAATATCAAAATAACGTTCTACCCTGAACAACCAATCGTCAGGGGCTGTTCCATCGAACTTCGGCACCTCGACTTTTTTGAATTTTTGTTGAGTTACGTTTTCATCCATCTCTCCCTCCTTTCGCTCTCTGCTCGTGTTTTTAGATTCCATTATGTGAGATTTACCTTTGTTATTAGATGGCTCACCGCGGCTACCACTCAGGGTCAGAGTCTCAATGGCCCTTTCGTGACTACGAGTCGTGTGTTTTTGTTCCTTCATTGCTTTGAATAACCTCTCGATGTTTCTGTTCATTTGTGTTAGACGAGCTTCGATCCCCTCTGTCAACGCTCGGGCAGCTGTGCCTTCCTCCCCTCTATCCTCCATCGTCCTCCCCCTTCCCCTGTTCGTTGAGCCCCTTGTTCTACCCATGATGACTTGCTCTGATACCAATTTGTTAGGAACCCAGATAGACGTAACAAAAGAAGTAATATTGATTAATGTCTTAGCCACAAAACATGAGGTGTGCACCAGTTTTAGAGGATGACTCTCTCCTTAATCACTCTAATGAGTAATTCCTTACTTAACCAAAAGATAACATAACCACCACCAAGACAAACGATTAATAAAAATACAAAATAAACTAACGATAATAAACTGACAACAACGGCTAAATAACAACTTGCTTAACGGCTAATTATTTCCTTGATTCCTTCTTTGGTAAACTCGCAGAGGTGGGGGTTTGACAGTTTCTTGTTCAAGTGCCGATTTAGAAAATAGAGTTCTATGCCACAATATATGTGAAATAGTGTGGATACATCCACTGTAGTTCATATTGCGTCTAACTTAGTGTTTCATCAACGGACTCAAGATATTGAAGTGGATTTGTGAGAAAATACTATACAGATTGGTTTCTACTGAATTTGTGAAGACTCCAAGAACAATTAAGACATATTCTTACTAAAACGTTAAATGGAGAAAGAAAAAATTATCATTGCAACATGCTCAACATGATTGACAGATTTTGTTCTAGCTTGAGGATAGTTTTATGATATATACGTATTTATAATATTATTTGTAATTTGCATTTGTCATTTTTTGTAATCATACATGTTTAGTTAGGGTTTCCCGTTTCCTTATATCCCTAGGTTTTCTTCTATCCCTGATTCCCTATATATGTGTCATTCTAATGAATAGTATTTGGAGTATTCTCCTCATTAAGGTTTCCAAATCATGCTCTAGCCTTGATTGTTCCATGGTCTGAATCGGGTGCTCGAATACCAATTTTTAAGGATTCAGATCCTTAAAGCTATAACACGCAATAATCCCAAACATATAAGTATATAGATAATAACACTGA
>JBBMEG010000022.1:6495605-6506048 GCA_037832605.1 Cyclanthera cordifolia
GACCAAAATGGAACAATGTTGAAAGTTCAAGGATCAAAATAGTATTTTACCCAATTTTTTAAAATATCTTTAATAGTTTAATTGACATTAAAAATATATATTCATGATCGAAAAATCAAAGGTTTGAATCTCTAATATATTATTCTCGAGTTAAAAAAACTCTTAAAAATATATAAACAAATTAAAATTAAGCACAAACTAAAAAGGTGTCTCTTTTTTTTTTTGCAGTAATGAAAGAAACTTCAGTAAAAGTTTAAAGAGAGCTACAACAATTCTCCTGCGAGATAAATCATAATAGACAAAAGTTACAAATATCAAGACTGATTATGAGAACGTGAGTGACGTGTTGATTTTAATTGTTTGGAAGAAATCTAGTTTACCACTACGGTCTCGGGTTTGATTTTGGAAATCGGTATTTGTAATCTCAGATTATCTCGCTTCCACGATCAAAGTAGAAGCTGTTACACAACTACTCTCTCTCTAGGTGAGATGTTTTCACTGTGTAGCAATCATGTCATGAAATTAGATGTACTCCATCTTGTTAGATGTTATATATTTTTTGGTATACATAGATGATCATTTTCTGATATTAAACCCTAATGGGTAAAATTAGCATAAGGAAATTTGTAACTTTTGCATCAAAATTTTAATCATTCAAAATTTGAAGTCAGTGGAATTGAGACAAAATCTGGAATGTGAAATATTGATCATCAATTACAAGAACTCACAACAGGATAATTTGAAAAGTGAAATATTGATAGCAATAACCAGAGTGGAGATGTTTCTGATGATCAGCAGGAAAATTTGAATGTGAAATATCTAATGATGGATGGCTGTTGGAAGCAAGTGGTAGTACCCCGAAGAGAACTTACACTAAGAGTTTGTTCTTCTAGCTATTTTTACTGGCTTCACAAAATTGTCTTAAGTTTTCAGCTTCTACATGTTTTCTCTAGAATGATTATGAGGAATGTTATCCAATCTTAAGCCAATGAGAATCACTCCCTTCATAACATCATTCTTCCTATACCTACTTATTGTACTTCATTGTTGGAGGTGTTTATTTACTGGCTTCACTTATCGTAGTTTGATGCAGATGCGAAGATTAAGGTGATTATTGAAGTTCGGTCTTTCACTAATTTGGGTTTGAAGGAGGCAAAATACTTGGTGGAGAAAGTGCCTGCAATTCTTAAGCAAGGAGTTACCAAATGTAAAAACCCAAGTTTTCAAAGAATAAAACCAAAGACCTTAAACTCCAAATGCATGAAAATCAGTTACAAAACCAATTTAACCGATAAACAAACGTGCATTGGGATCCCAAATCATTTAAGTAAGCAATAAATTTCATTTATACAAAAATTTGCGGAATTCAAAACATGCTAGGACTTTTCCTAGACTCTAGTGCAAAATCCCTATAGTCAAACAACAGAGACGGTCAACATTCTGGTCCAAGTATCTGGAGGAAATTCACAATGGAAATGATGAGTCGTGAAACTGGGGCTCCCAACTCGAGGTTCAACATGTATAATAATAAGTAGTCAATGTCAAAACGAGAGAAGTCTATCAGCTTAAACTGTAAATCAAAAAATACTATTCACGAAGTCCTTCGACTCTGGAAAATCTTGGTAAACACTGCTAGTGTGAGAGCATCTCGGTGAGCCGAAGCAATCTGGTTGCCGCCAGACCTCGAGCACTCTAGCGAAGAGGTAGTATACGCCTCTTCCGTGGGATATCGCTACACCCTCACTCTTAAACACGGCTCTTGGGAAAAATCAAACGAACTATTGGTAGGTATGGCTAAGCGGGTGGCCTCCCGATCCCTAGCACTACTGGGATGAGGAATATCGTCCCCTCGCCCGACACTTGACAAATCCCCTATCCGAGTCTAACAGCTAAGACACGTCTGACCTAACCGTAACTCGTGCCCTCTAAGAAATATCGTCCCCTTTGTAACATCTCAAAAACTCGGATTCCCTCTAGAACATTAAAATAACTAGTCCTCATTGGGACATCTATAACTTAATGAATAAATATGGTTTGGAACATCCCGATCCAACATATATATATATATATATATATCACAATACCAATGTTAGGCTAGTTCATTGTAAAACATCACGGCCTAACAATCATCAACAATAACTCAAAATAACATAATACGTACACTCAAATCATATTTACGTAATAGATATCACAGAAACACCACAATCAACAAGATAACAACAAGCTAAATCGACATGCATTCATGTTATTACACCACAGACCACGAGAAAGGGTAATGGTTCCCTACTTGGCCAAAAGTCTCAAATGATCTCCTTAGCTCCAAAACCCTCGAACCAAGAAGATTGACACTTAAAAATAGCCCTAACAAATAAACGGGTTAGAATTAGCACTTACGACCATTAAAAACGGACTCAGGACGACGACATCATTCAAGAGACCGCACTTTCAAAAATGGGTTATCGGGACCCGGTCAAAGCTGATCGAACTTAGCCAAAGGGCTAAATGACTCATGACCCAAATGAAATTAATCAAGTTAAAACGGTTAATTTAAGTTCTCACCCCAGATGTCGAAGTTTAGTAGAGGATTAAAAACAAGTGAAGAATTCTCATCAAGGTTCTAAATAGCCCAAAAATATAACTCATTAGAGCCAATCACAATCGAGATCTAAAATCATGTGGAAAAAATCAATAAATCATCAGTTTAGCCTACAAAAATTACCTAAAGAGAACTCTCACAGCTTGGTCACGACCAATGAACGTGGCGGCGTGGGTTCGGCTTTGCACTGCCCAAATCGTGACTGGGGCAACAAGAGATGCACACCCTTGTGTGTGTGAGCGAAGAGGAAGAACTAAAGAGAGAAAACGTGGAGGAGCGACAATTGATTGATAAGGAAGAGAAAAATATTTAATTTTTGCTTTAGGTTAAATCAATCAAATGATTTTATAGCCGGAGGATTTGATTGGAATAAGATTAATCCAATTTAATATATAAATACTCATATTTAATTAATTTTATAACCTTAACAAACCTCCAAGAATTATAACCACTGACATTTTTAACAACTATTTAATTTATTTTAAATTAGAAAATTTGATTTAAAACTTGAAAACTTCGAGGTGTTACTATACTACCCCGTTAGAAAACTTACGTTCTTGAAAGTTGTCGAAGGTCAAACAACCACGAGAGAGTGATCCCTCGCGTAGCCAACGTCGAGCAAGAGGAAACTGAAAGTGATCCCTCGCGTAGAGACCATAAGGTATTTGTCTGTCCTTCTATATAACAAGTGCCTAGTCGAGAGTCGAGACAAAGTGTCTCGCCAGAACGTCCATCCTTTGTTAAAAAGGAGACGACATGAGTATAACCCCACGAGAGATTGGAAGGATAAACAAAGTGGAGTACCAAGTCATCAAGGTGATGTAACAAGGTACGAAAGCGGTTGGGTCAGTCCGAAGAGACACTCCAATGAGTTCAAAGCCGACAGTGCGGTTTCTATGGGCTCGAAGACAGTAGTACAACGATAAGTCCCAAGACAAGAAGGCAAGAGCCTCCAGATAAGTCATGAAACATCATGTTCGTCAGTCCCATTGAAGAATTCATTTGGGGTGTTAGCTAAAGAAATAGAAGCAATGGACACAAGTCAATTCGTACAAGGGTTCTTCGACAAGTGGAAGAAAGGTGCAGGCACTGAGGTCCGCTGGGACCGCAAAGCAAGTTGCTCGGACGATAGCTGAGTTCGAGCAGAATTGGTTGACAGAGTCGTCAACCGTTTAAGTGAGGGAGAATATGACGGTCATACTTATCCACTGCATGTTGCACATGGCCATATGTCGGTTATACTTGTCCATTGTTTGTTATTATTGCATGTTAGGATAGTTTCCTTCATTTTGTTTTAGGTGTTGACTCCTCGCCATTTTCATATGCAAGGGTGTCACATCAGTTATGGTCCAAAATTTACTATAAGGGGGTATGACTTGTACCAAGTTATTATATGATAAATGCAATCGTCGATATTTGCCTTGTTGTATCTTGTCATATAGCTTTTAAAGAGAAAAATATTTATAAAACTCTCTTTCTCCCTTTTCGAAAACCTTTTCACGACGCTCGTGATAGATGTTGCAGCTGTTGTGCCACTTGCTCTGCCATTTTGGTTCGGCTGACTTGCTCGCTGGGTTAGTGCAAGTGTCGCACAGTCGCCATTCCGTTGCTTCTGAAGTGCGACTGTGACATTGAGGGCGTAGGCTGATAACGTCTAACTTGGTGGTTGTTGGATCTATCGATGTAACGACTGTTGCCGTAGAAAACCTTAGCTGCTGATTGTTCACCACTCCTAGACGGTAGGGGCGTATCACTACTCAGCATGCGATGTCCTGCGATAGGTATTCTGTGGCGGTTGTCGGCGCACGTGGGGACAAACCTGCTAAAAGTTCTGACAAGTGTAGTGTCTTGTCGGCGACACACGCGAAACGATGGGGTTTGATTAGCGGTTGTGGTCTCGGTGCTTGCAAAGGTGCATAAAATGATGGCTGCAATGATTTTCCAATCAAAAGACCTAAAAGATAATTTTGTCGTAATATATAAGTCTAAAACTCGTTTGAAAATTACCAAAATGCCCCTAGGGCTAAAATTGACATTTTTAGCTAAAGTTTCTTAATTCCAACTTTACCCCTCTAGGGTTTAAGCTCAACCAAGTATTTTTAAACCAAAATTAATCCAAAAATAAATTCCCGAGAGTCCTAGTAAGCAGAAAATTACAAACCTAACCTTAAATTTCAAAGAAAGGAAAACTCAGGTCGTTACAGATAAGAAGGTAGTACTAATTTAGGGTAAATGAAGATGCAATGTTAATTATAATAATTGCTCTTATTTTGTATTGGTTGACTGACAATCCACTTTATTTGTGCTCAAAGTTTTGCCTCGAGAGAGGGAGCAATGAGAGAACCACAAGCCATAGTCATTAGGTCAATTTTAAGATATCTTAATTGTTTAGGGAGAGTTTAGAGATAATTATCTCACTAGGGCACATATAATACTTAACTTATTTAGATGACGTATTTCGAGAGAAACCCTTAGCATTAGTATAATGTAAAATTTTATTCTTACAAAACTTACCCCAATGCGATGCTATCCTCATTCTTGAACTTAACTCAAGCAAGTTAGTTTAATTATGCATTTTATTTTCAGCATAGAATTAGGACAAAATCCATGCCCTTTTTCATTTATTTTCTTGTTTGACTCCTAAGTTAACATAACTAGTTAAGAGAATCTTCATCATGGGAGGCATATTGACCCAACGTTAATTGACTGGTCTCACCCATGCACATAAAATGATGTTTTAATAAAGCAAGAGTTTACAACTTGCTTAGGATTCAGATCACATCGACTTACAATCATTCTAGTTAAAATAATTGATGTAAGTCTATAATGAAATTACTAGATCGATCAAAATACTTTTGGTCTTGTTTTATGTAAAAACTTTTTTTTTTTGCATAGTCACCCTCACTAACGTGTCTCCGAACAATTAGGATTAAATTGTCTTTAACCATTGCAAAGCGGGTCGTACCAACAATGTCATAAGACTTAGACTCTCTGTCTTAGTCCATATACTGCAAACGTTTTAGAATATTAACTTGAAACTCGATCCATTTGTATGTCACACATACTTGTCCAAGTGTACATCCAAATAACTATGAGCTAATTGTGATTAATCCAATTAATATGATATGACTGAATGACGTTTATATATTAAATGTGCTATTAACGAAAATAATAATGTCTATCATTAATAACTGAAATAAATATATTAAATGTCTAACATTAAATGCTTGTTCTTTGAATATAAATTGATGATATGAAAACAATCATCGATCCATTGCATGTACCCGAAGGACGTATTACAAGGAGCAAGGCAAAGAAGATTCAAAACTTCTTATAAAAGGACCTTTTGCTTGAGGCTCAAGGAGAACTCTAATGAGATGGTCAACAACTAGCGTTTCTTTTCAAATGTTGGGAGGGGTTGTTTGGATGGAGAATAGTGTTTAGGTGGATGTGCTCTGTTAGTGGCTGGTGGGTTAGTCTTTGATTGATTTTTTTTTTTTTTTTTTTTTTTGGGTGTTGGTGGAGTAAAGTTTGCTAGGATATGAAAAATTTAATTGTTGTTTTTTATATAAAGGTTGCGGTAGTGTTTACTTTGTTATGAATAGATGTGTTAGGGTGTTGTTGATTTAGTCCTTCCTAGAATCAGTAGATAAAGGGGCTGAGAGCTAGTGGTAGATCAAGTCGAGTCAGGATGAGGTTTGTTGTCGTTCAGGTTCGATACTTACTGTTTACTCTTTGGTGCGGTAATGCACTTCATTAGTTTTAATGCTCCAAGAGTTATCTTCTAAAGGTCGTCAAAAGTCTCCTCCTATGGAGCTGACCATGCTCATCCGACCTTCATTTAGATATTCATATTGTTTTTTTTTCAAAAAGTAATAAATCCAATATGTTTTGACCAAAAAAAAAAAAAATCTATGTATATAATAAAAAGAAGTACACATCGAAAGCGCGTGGCTCCAGCCAAGCGTATTGACAACACAACAACTTCAAATTAAAAACACAACCAAGCCGGCGACCCAATGAAGTACAACGCCACTTCAGATCGTTGACAGTCAACGTCTACGTGGAAATCTCTTTCCGTTAAAGTTCAAAAATACCCTGCACGGTTTCTCCGTTACCTACCACGTGTCTTTCTCTCATTGGACCACTCTCTTCAACCTACCATTTTAAAACCCCTCCCAACCCTTCTCCTCCTTTCCTGCCAATTTTCCAATTTCTCTCTCTCTCGGCTCGATTTTCTCTAGGTAAAAAATTTCATTCTTTTTTATCTCAAAGTCTTTATTATTCTTTTTCCTTTCCCCCATTTTTCGTATTAGGGTTTCGCTTAAGCCTCTCGATTTCGTTGATTTTTCCACCTTTTTGTTTTAATTGATTTTCTTTATCAGGTTCGATGCTTTCCAGTTCCCTCTTTCTCTTGTTTGATGTTGAGATCTAGGGTTCACATGAAGCTGACTTAAAGTTTCTTGCCTTTTTTCCATTTTTATTTTTATTATTGTTGTAGGAATCGCTCGATTGTTTGATTCCGATTTGCTCGTATGTAGGCTACTTTGATTGCTTCATTCTTGCTTAGCAGCTTAAAATGTTTTAGGGGAAATGCTTGGAGTTCTTTTCTTTCCGGTTTTTGTACTTTATTTTTCTTCAAATTCTAGTGCTGACTTAATTTTGGAATCTGGGATTTATTCTGTTTTTTTTTTTGGGTATGATTGCTGTGTAAATGCTTTAGTTGTAGAGTGCTATAAGGGAGGATTAATGTTTTTGAAGGTTAGATTTATCGCTCAATTTCTGGTTTTGTTTCCAATGCTGATTTATGATTCGATCCTACCGTCAGCACAATGGAAAAGAATTTCTTGAGTTGCTGGAAGTGTAATCCTTCGATCTTATTTCTTAGCTATGGGAAGATTGTGCTTATTGGAAATTGTAGCTAGATCTTAGTCCATGAATTATAAGAACCTGAATTGCATTGAATGTGATCTGAATTTTCTCTTGTGAATTCGATGAATTATAGTTTGTACCATTGAAGATGTCGCCTGTTGATTCTTCACGGGAGGAAAATGTTTACTTGGCAAAGTTGGCCGAGCAGGCCGAACGGTATGAGGAAATGGTCGAGTTCATGGAGAAAGTTGCCAAGACTGTGGATGTTGAGGAGATGACTGTTGAGGAGAGGAATCTCCTCTCTGTTGCTTACAAGAATGTCATTGGAGCTCGGAGGGCCTCGTGGAGGATTATTTCTTCTATTGAGCAGAAGGAAGAGAGTAGGGGAAATGATGACCGTGTTGCAATTATCAAGGAGTACCGTGCCAAAATTGAAACCGAATTGAGCAAGATCTGTGATGGGATTTTGAGCCTACTTGAGTCTCATCTCATCCCATCCGCCTCATCTGCCGAGTCGAAGGTGTTTTACCTCAAAATGAAAGGTGACTACCACAGGTACCTTGCTGAATTTAAGACTGGAGCTGAAAGGAAAGAAGCAGCTGAGAGCACATTATTAGCATACAAGTCTGCTCAGGTCGAGTTGACAATGCCTCAGATTTCTTTGCTTTCGTTTTAGTACATTACCATTACTATTACTTGACGGTGGTAGTTATTAACACTTTATTGCTATTTTCTGGATTGTCAACCATGAAAGCAGGATATTGCTCTTGCTGAATTGGCTCCTACTCATCCAATTAGGCTAGGTCTTGCTCTTAACTTCTCAGTGTTTTATTATGAGATCCTTAATTCACCAGACCGTGCTTGCAATTTGGCAAAGCAGGTAATGCTCTATTTTCATTTGATGCTTGATTATCTGGTTGATTCAATCATAATCTGTCTACTTTGTTTTCTGATTCTTTGATAAGTAATACACACAACACAAACACAAGAGACTGATTGAGGGTGTTATTTTTCTAAGATCAATTTCTTAAACTGACGATAACCTTTTTTCTCTCACATTATGTGCTTATTATCATTTCGAAATAGGCTTTTGACGAGGCAATTTCTGAGCTTGACACATTGGGTGAAGAATCATACAAGGACAGCACTTTGATCATGCAACTCCTCCGAGACAACTTGACCCTTTGGACTTCTGATGTTGGGGTAAGTATTGTGCTCGAGCAAGCCATAAGGCTTTGGCTTCTCAATTATTTGCTACTCGATTTCATTTTCATGAAATGTCTTTGTGATTACCCCAATTTCAGTCCTGTTTTACATTGCTAAACCCATGAAAAACTTGTATTTAGAATACTGTCCAAAATATTGTCCGTCTCTCTTGTCTGTTTCTCCCATAAACAGTTTGTAGATCCAAAGTTGAGATAAACGAATCCATGAGATAAGCCAAAAATAAAACCTCAAATTTTTATATTTATAGCATATTGGTACACATGAGCTGGCTTTGTGGACGTGTAAATGACAGTACAGTTAGATTTTGTAAACATGTCCTGTCATGTTCTTGAACATGCTGTCTGGTCTGATCTTATTACATATTGATGATGAGATTTGTGACAACTTTTGTAGGATGAAGCTGGCGATGAGATTAAGGAAGCCTCAAAGCGTGAGTCAGGAGAGTGACGTGGACAAATAGTTTGGTTTGTTGAGTTGATAGGAGTTGTACCCTCTGTACTTCTTTTCATTTTCTTTATTTAAAATATGTTTACTTTGTCTTTAGTGTTGTTAGTGCTACTTGGATTGTTGGTAGTTTCTGAATGAGATGGTCTTTGGTTGATGGGCTTCGACTTTAGAGTGCTAGATCTGGAAAGCACTTCTAAGGCCTTTGAAAAAAAGTATAATGTGGTTTTATTTATTTATGAGAAGAATATTTGGTGTTTGGTGTTTGGTGTTTTGAGTGTGGAATTTGAATTATTTTTTTCTTTTGCTGTTCACTATATATATATAGATGGTTCCATTAATTCATTTTCATCATTCACATTTTGTTGGATATGGTAAGATATCCCATCAAGTTCTATTTTGGAAACTTTCTCGATTCGATAGTGTTGAGAACTCCTTCGGACCCTCGGGTGACAGTACTTTCGAAAAAGCACCATCGGAAAGATCTATACATGGGGTTACTGTTCGAAACTCCTGTTTATTTTTGTTTTGTATTTTTCTGCTTCATAGAAACTGATCAGTGATGTTGCAAGATCATCTAACGTAGAAAATTGGAAATTGAAAGGCTGATTGATCTGTTTAATTATTTTGTTTTTGTTAACTGTGTTCGTTGTCACACCATTTTTCTAAGCAAATGTACAACTTAACCAAGTTTATAATTTAAAAATAATTCTTTTAACAAGTCTAGTTTATTTTGCTTTGCAACATTAAGAAATGTGTGGAAGGTACTGTATATTAGCATAATCTGTGTGTAATTCTTAATGATAATGAAGTCTTAATGACTAGCACCAATCAAGTGTGTGTTTTTTATTCTTGAAATTGGGCATTCTTTTGGCTATAGATACAAACTCCTGCCAGTTTAAACAAAATTGTAAGCCAAACCTAGTTGAGGTCATATTAATTTATACATTTGTTAATTGCAAACCACACTACAAACTTAATATTCAACAATATTTGGGTAGAAATTGAACTAAAAAGCAATCAAAAGTCATATAATGGGTAAGTGGTGGGAGGAGGTTGAATGAAGAAGATCAAAGTTGTGAGTCCCATGATGAAGAGAGCAAAAAATGCAAATGATTTCCAAGGATCAGCATACTTTCTAACAAGTTTGATTCCCTTTTGTTGTTGGCCTCTCCTTGAAGAAGAAGAAGAAGCAGCAGCTTCATTCACCTCCACAGCTGGGCATGTTAAAACCCCATATAGCATCCCACTGAAAGCTGCAACTGTATGACTCCTACAACCACCAAAGTCAACAACCATTTTTC
>JBBMEG010000022.1:6519038-6554627 GCA_037832605.1 Cyclanthera cordifolia
AAAGAGTTTGTTGAACTTCAGTTTTGACAAAAACTGAAGTTTGTTAGATGGCTGTTAGGAAATTCTTTGCAATGTCTTTGTAAAGCCTTGCTCAAACGTGAGGCTTTTAAGGCATTGGCTTTGTTTATACTTAACAATTTACATGATATTTATATGTTGCCTGCTAGATTAGTCTTGCAAATGGACTAACATAATATTGTACTAAAGAATACAGAGCAGTTATCAAAGCGTTTCTTTAGTGTCAGCGATAGCCAGCAGCATTATAGTGGAAGTACCAACCACAAATAAACTTGCCTCCAATAGTGAAACATAACAAGACGTAGTTCAGCCCCGCCTTTTACAACAAGAATTCAGCATGTGGTTCATCCGCTAAGAGTTGAGCCACTAATGGACTTCCTACACCATTAGCGAGGTTTTTCCTCCTTTCCTGCAACTTTTGGAGCATAGTTGGCAATAGCCCTCAAATACATGGTTAAGGTGATGTTCGACAAGCAGTAAGTAGAGAATAAGATGTAGTTCACACAGTTTGCACCAATCCTTAACCAGCCGACACAAGTGGCACTACACGCTCCACCAGCCTCAATAATGCCTTTAGTGCCAATGGATCGATCGATCACTATGGTGCAACCTGTTCATTAAATTAAGCTTGAGGAAGTAGATAACGGTTTAAAGGAAGGAAAGTTTGATAAGAAGTTTCAAAACTGAAATTATAAGGAGTTTGATATGAAGTATGAGGACACGTAGCAATGACCTGGTTAGCACATTGTATCTCTTTTCAACCACATGGGCTGCCCAGATGTTAAGAGACTTAGATATGCAGCACATGTTTTGGCTGACACTAGTTTGTGGTGATAAGAGTCCACCTTAGAGGTCAGATCAGCAGATTCTCTTCCAGCTACTTGGAAGTTCTTAAGGAGTAGTTTCTAAAGTAGTATTATACTGTTGAGGCCAAACAAGAGAAGTTGGCAGAGTATGGAGCTTGAAGTAAGGAGAGCTCTCAGTTTATAAAGTAATATTGTAACCTTGGGGCGTTTTTCATATGAGTTGCTACCCTCAAAGAAACTCAAGATTAGATACTTTTTTAATGGGTGAAGTGTGAAGTTGCTCAGGATGTTCAGGCTTTGGAGCCATTAGCCAATGCTAAAGTACTGAGTTTGGCGTAGGTACGAGAAGAATGTGTCCTCTAGAATGACCTTGTAGAGTGTTGGTCAGGGTGCAACACAAAATAGGATGTACGAGGCTTCAAGATCATGTTAGTCAGGAAGTCAATCCACGTCATGGATAGTTTTAGGTTCAGGGAAAGCGACATCAACCAGTTTGCCAACATAGTACTTTAAGACAATTGCTATAGTGTAATCGCCAGAACCTCAGCCATCTCTTTGCGAGGTCCAATGAGAAAGACAAATGAGGTGTACAGTAAAACATTGAAGGTTTTATTCTTCAAGTTTCAGTGGATTCAACGTGTGTAACATGCAGCTTAAACCGACAAGGTAAAATGGGAAGTGGCATCATCTCAGCCTTACAAGTTTTGCTGCTCATGCTCGATATCAGCCATACATTTGTCTTTGGGTTCAATGATTTGGTTCAAGATAACCAAACCGTCTGCACTGGTTTGGTTCAATTAAAATGTTGGGCTGTTCAAAGATAAGTGGGCCTTTTATATACACTGTTTCATTTGGGCTTTCTGTTTTAAATAATTATGTTTTATATGGACTGCAGTTAAATATTTTTAACAATTCTGGTATCAGAGCACTGGTTATAAAGTTGGTAGAAACAGAGCATGCAAATTCAAGAAACAGGGGTTAAAATCAAGAAAGCAATTCTTGAAGAAGAAAGCTTCGAGACATGGCAACATCTACAAAGTATGAGATTGACAGGTTCAATGGATCAGGAGATTTCTCTTTGAGGGCTAAGAAGATTAAAATCATCCTAATTGCACAGAAAGCTGTCAAGGCTATTGAAGCTCCATCTAAAGAATCGTCTTCATTGAATTAGGAGAAGAAAAGAGAGATGGAAGACATAGCAACAACCACTATTATGCTAAATCTCAGTGACTCTGTGTTTAGACAAGTAATGGATGAAGACTCCATTTACAAGGTATGGCTAAAATTGCATTCTCTTTTTGAAAAAAAAGGATCTTCCTAATAAGTTGTATGTGAGGGAAAGATTGTTTTCATTTAAGATGAATGCATCTAAGAGCTTGACTGAAAACCTAGATGAATTTAAAAAGTTAACCTCTGAGTTTTCTAATTCGGGGGAAAAATTGAGTACTGAGAGTGAAGCTGCTATACTCATTAATTCAATTCATGATACTTTTAAAGATGTAAAGATTGCTATGAAATATGGGAGGGATAGTGTTAATCTAGATACAATGCTTAATGCTCTAAAGTGCAAGGAGCTTGAAATTAAAACAGATAGAAAGACTAGTGGAGGGGCTGAACTGTTATATTCCAAGGCCAAAAATCACTCTAAAAGACAGAAATATGGCAAGGAGTTCTTCAAAGGGTCTAGGAACAAAGGGATTTTGAAATATTTTTTGTGCCACAGAGAAGGGCATTTCAAAAGGGATTGTCCAGAAAAGAAAGAAGACTATAAAAGGGCTTTTAATAAAGAACATCATCAAAATAAGTATAGGAAGAAAAATTTTCAAAGGAGGGATTCAAAGTTTAGAGGGAACTCTTCAAAAGGAAGTACTGAATCTGATAATACTGTTGGAGAATGAGGTTTAAACTATGCTGAAGTGTTGGTTATAGGCAACACACACACCATGAAAAGGAAAACTGAATCAGAGGGAGACTGGGTCTTGGACTCAGGGTATACCTATCATATGACCTCTAACAAAGAATGGTTAGTCGACTACAAATCATGGGAGGGAGATTCAGTGTTCATGGGTGACAACCACTCTTGCAAAGTGGCTGGGATTGGATCTATAATCCTTAAACTCCAAGACAACAGGGAAGTGGTTCTCACTGGAGTCAGGTTTGTACCAAAGATTAGGAGAAACCTAATATCCCTAGGCATGTTGGATGAACAGGGTTTTTCCTTCGTTGGAGACAGTGGTGGTCTTAAAATTCTCAAGGAAGGAAAAGAGGTCATTCGTGGAATCAGACACAATGGTCTATATTTCCTTAAAGATGTCAAAATTTTAAGCTTTGCTTTGGTAGCTCAATCCTTTAAACTTGATGGTTTTGAACTTTGGCATAAAAGACTATCACATATCAGTTAATAGGGCCTTATTGAACTGACCAAACAGGGGCTGATTCAGAACAGTGGAAACAAGAGACTTAGGTTTTGTGAACACTGTGTCTTTGGCAAAGCCAAGAGAATCAAATTCTCAAGAGGGGAACATTATACCAGAAATATATTGGATTATATCCATACTGATCTCTGGGGACCAGCACAAACACCTTCTTGGAATGGGGCAAGGTATTTCTTATCTCTTGTTGATGACTATTCTAGGAAAGTTTGGATCTATTTTTTGCATTCAAAGGATCAAACCTTCTCTAAATTTTTCGAATGGAAAGTTAAAATTGAACTTCAAATAACTAGAAAGGTTAAATACCTTAGGACTGACAATGGTCTTGAATTCTTAAGTAATGAATTCCTAAATTTTTGCTCTAAGTGTGGAATTACGAGACACAGGACAGTTCCTTACACACCCCAACAAAATGGTGTTGCTGAAAGGATGAATAGAACTATCCTAGAAAGGGTAAGATGCCTACTCTCAGATGCTAAGTTAGCTGAGGAATTCTGGGCTGAAGCTGCTTCTACAGCAGTATACACAATCAACATGAGTCCAAACTCAGCCATTGAATTCATAACTCCACTTGAAAGGTGGTCTAAGGTACATCCTGATTTATCTAACCTTAGAGTTTTTGGTTGTACAGCCTATATTCATGTAAAGTAGGGCAAGCTAGAACCTAAAGCATTGAAGTGCATGTTTCTAGGCTATCCTGAGGAATCCAAAGGCTTTAAGCTTTGGGATTTCTCAAGCAGAAGGTGCATTGTCAGCAGGAATGTAGTGTTTAAAGAACAGGAAGCTTATATGGACTCTTCTACTAAAATTAAGAAGGAGTCTTCTAATCCTACTGAGAGTACCAGTCCTAAGGTGGAGATGATCAGAGATGTAGCCTATCCATATCTATCTGAAACAGAAGAAGAATCAGGAGAACTACCTAGGACTTCTCTAGAGACTTCTAATCCTAGTCATCAAGAGGAAGATCCAACAGGCTCAATTTTCAGGGCTCAAAGGCCTAGAGACAAACTAGACCTCTTGCTAGATTTGCTCAAGTTGATTTTGCTACAAGTGTGTCTAATCTAGAAGATGACCCACAGACCTATCAAGAAGTTCTACTGAGCAAAGATAAACTAAAATAGTTGGAAGCTATGGAAAGTGAAATGCATTCACTAAAGAAGAATAAGACATGGGACCTTGTTACTTTACCTAATGGAAAGAAGACTATCCCTTGTAGATGGATTCTTAAAAGAAAGAATGTTGGGTCAGGTGAAGAAGTCAAATTCAAGGCAAGGTTAGTGGCCAAAGGTTTTAGACAAAAAGAAGGAGTTGACTACAATGAGATTTTCTCACCTGTAGTCAAACACACATCCATTCGAATTCTGTTGACCATTGTGGCTTGTAAAAATTTGGAACTTGAACAGATGGATGTCACCACTGCTTTTCTTCATGGTAACCTAGAAGAGGATCTTTATATAGATCAACCAAAGGGTTTCATTGAAAGGAAAAATGACACACTGGTTTGCAAACTTAATCGGTCTATATATGGACTAAAACAGGCTCCTAGGTGCTGGTATAAAAGATTTGATGTTTTCATTCTAAAGGTTGGTTTCTCTAGAAGCAAATTCGATGCCTGTGTCTATTACAGAAAGACAAAGGCAAATGGATATATTTACCTACTTCTTTATGTAGATGACATGCTCCTAGCTGGAAAACAACTAGAAGACTTAAAGGAGTTGAAACTGCAACTAAGCTGCGAGTTTGAAATGAAGGACTTGGGTTTTGCTAAAGTAATTCTTGGTATGGAGATTAGAAGAGACAGAGCTCTTTGCACTTTATTCCTCTCTCAAAAGACTTATACAGATAAAGTGTTGGCCAGGTTTAATATGTGCAACTCAAAACCAGTAAACACACATTTGGCACAACACTTTAAACTATCTGCTAAAGATTCTCTACAGATCATGAAGGAAGGAATGCTATGTCTAAGATACCCTATTCTAGTGCTACTGGAAGTCTAATGTATCTTATGGTATGCACTAGACCGGATTTTTCCTACTGCTCAAGCTTAGTCAGCAGGTTTGTGGGGAATCCTGGAAAGACACATTGGGATGCTACCAAGTGGGTTCTAAGGTACTTAAATGGTATAAGGAACAGGGGTTTACTCTACAAGAGTCCTATGTCTGGCAAACTCAGGTTGAAAGAATTTGTAGACTCAGACTATGCTGGTGATTTAGACAAAAGAAGGTCATTAACAGGCTATACATTCTTGGTTGGAGACAACATTGTGAGTTGGAAATCTAATTTGCAGTCAATAGTTGCTCTTTCAACTACAGAAGCTGAATTCATTGCAGCCACTAAAGCAGTTAAGGAGGCTATTTGGCTTAAAGGAATTCTAGAAGAACTGGGTTATTTACAGGAAGAGACTACTTTGCTTTGTGACAGTCAAAGTGCCATCCATGTAACTAAGAATCAACAATTCCATGGGAGGTCCAAACACATTGATGTGAAACATCATTTTGTTAGGGATGTTATTGAGGAAGGGGTTATTAAAATAGAGAAGGTTGGAACCGAGGACAATGCTGCTGATGTGTTAACTAAAGCAGTGACCAAAACAAAGTTTGATCACTGCCTTAGTCTGCTCAGAGTGGCAGTTTTTTCTACACCTTGAAAGTGTAGAACGACCACGAGCCAGAAGCTTATTATTCAAGTTGGAGATTTGTTATTTTCTGAATAATAAAGCTTTGCCCACTTTACTTCTCTTAAAGAAAGCTTCATGGTACAAATACTTTATTTGTTTTGTGTATTGTTTCTCCCAATAGCATCTACCTAAATTCTAACAAGCTCGTTCATAACCACCTAAGGCTTTAAACCACCTAGGCACTACCCTAAGAGCTTGTGTACTACATTGCACCAGATAATACATGTATATAAATAGTTTTTACTGTGTATGTGAAAGTTGTATCAAAAAAAAAAAAAATCAGGAAAGCATTCTTGAAACAATTATAGAAATAAAAAGTATCTGGCTCGTTGGATCCGTGAATGTAGGCTTGTTTTAGCCGAACCACGTAAATGTTTGTTTTGTTCTTTCTTCCTCTTTATCCATCTCAGTTCATTTACTTATGTTTTAAGTTGAATTAAAACACAAAAAGAAGAACAAATTAAAACAGAGAACATTTTGAAACTGAGCAATGAAGAAAAGAAAACAAAGAAAAGAGAAGAGAGATTACCATTTATGTTGCTGGTTGTTCTCTGAATAGAAGGAAAATCAAGATTCATTTCGTTTGTGACACTTACAGTAACCTATTACTGTACTTGCCACAAAGAACATAGAAATTTGCAAGGAAGCAACGATCCAAGTGATCAAATCTTGGAATCGTCACTATTGCTCAAAGATTTAAGAAGAAAGACAAGAACAATGAAGATGGCTCGAAGTTCTGGCGAAAATCGCTAGAACCTCAGCCATCTCTTTGCGAGGTCAAATGAGAAAGACAAATGAGGTGTACAGTAAAACATTGAAGGTTTTATTCTTCAAGTTTCAGTGGATTCAACGTGTGTAACATGCAGCTTAAACCGACAAGGTAAAATGGGAAGTGGCATCATCTCAGCCTTACAAGTTTTGCTGCTCATGCTCGATATCAGCCATACATTTGTCTTTGGGTTCAATGATTTGGTTCAAGATAACCAAACCGTCTGCACTGGTTTGGTTCAATTAAAATGTTGGGCTGTTCAAAGATAAGTGGGCCTTTTATATACACTGTTTCATTTGGGCTTTCTATTTTAAATAATTATGTTTTATATGGACTGCAGTTAAATATTTTTAACACCTCCTACTTTCTCTTAGAAACAAATCTGAGAGCCTTGTCAAAAATCTCTATATTCATATTGATCATGTGTCGCTGCCCCTCCATTGATTGCCTAGCAGTCACACCTCGAACCCGTATATCGCTACCACCCAGCCAAGCTGAGAGCTCAGAGTTGCTATAGACGGTACATGCTTTCTTGATATCGTATCACCTCATAATCGCTAATCCTATTCTACCACTCAGCCGTCGTGCAGCGCGAGCCCTACATATGCCCCTTGATTGCCTATGCTCGTGCAACCTAGGGCACTTCGTATTTCTAGGTCATGTAACATACTTCTTGATTCAGTTAGTTGATTTGTTGAGCTATTTATTCAAGTATTTACTAGTATGCTTGAATAGACTCTTTGTGTATTGTATCCTGGTTGAGGGTTCTTACTGAGTATATTTGTACTCACCCTTATTTTCTTAGGTTACTCTACCAGATAAGCATGGACTCTTCTGGGACAGCTAATTGGAAGGGAGCTTTCAGTATCGAGGGGAAAATCAATGCATAGTCATTATTTCTTCTTATGAAGTTTTATTAAAACGTGAATTCTTTGGATATTTTATTTTGTTATTTATTGGGCATGGATGCCTGAACATTTTTATGTTTGATTTAACTGCAATTTCATTATTACCTTGACCAGAGATGCATTTCATTCCCATGTTCAATGATTATTTGAATTTGGACTTTTGAAGTTTATTGAAAACCTGAAAGAATGTTTTGCTTCGTAGCTTATAAACTATATTTGAAGATCATGCTTGGTAAGAATCTCATGTAATGACTATTTAGAGAGTCGATCGGGTTGTTAAACAAGAAATTGTTGTCGTAAAAGCAAGAAGTTATAACTAAACATGATTATGCCATGCAACAACATTTTAGCCATTGTTAGTAACCCAATCAACAACGATTGATCGTGGTTGTATAAATATATCAAGATTTTTGAATAAGAAAACATTTAAAACAAAGAATATAATGTTTTAATTTCATCATAAAGAAAATATAATAAGGGTACGTAATTCATGAATTCCAAGATTCAATGCCCAAATTATAATGACGTTGCGTAGTCATACTATTGATCAATCATTAAAATGGAAAATCATGTGCGGGCAAAAAAATCTAGCAAATGGAATATATGAGAACTCTCAAATTCATGAAGCTAACAGTTTGTTGGGCATATTTGAAAATTATTTTAGAATATTCAAAATCACTCCCAAACAATGAAAACTTTACGTATTTCTCTCAAGATCACTTATATGATATGCTACCTATTTTGATAAATGATTTACCTGAGTCAAACTATTTTATCAACGAAAATACTGTTTCTTATAACAAAATAGCTTCGTGAGCCTCTAGCAGCCAAACCAAACCATAACTCTAGCCACGTCTACCTCTCGTTTCTTTAAGGTCAGAGAGAATGAAAATTGTTTCCATTGCAAATAGGTAATTGAAAATGAACAGTCAAAGTACAAAGAACCGAAGAAGAATACCAAGGAAGGTAAATATGATCTACCAATACTCTTGAGTCTTGTTTAGTGGAAGAATTTTCCTACTCCTGGATAATTGATTTAGGAGTCATTAAATATGTGTGTTTTTCATTTCAACGACGTGAATCTTGCGAGTAACTCGTCAGAGATTCCTTGGATTGAGAAAACTCGAGAGAGACTAGTGTAGATGAGAATTTTGCGAACCATTGACGGGATGCCAGTTTATGTCCATATAAAGACTTTTGTAACCGACAAACCAGCATAGTAGATGAAGTAGAGGCACAAAGGTAGATGAAGCATGGGTAGATGCTGTGAAACCAAGAGGTGTGTCTATGAAGGCTTTAACAACTCAACGTGGAGAAAATTAAAGCATTGTTAACATTTAGTTGTATAAGTGGCAAACCAAAACTGACAACCATTGTATGTAGTACTCTAATAGTAACAAAGTTAGCAATTGGAACAAAAGTTTCAACTAAATCTCGCCCTTCCTGCTGTGTGTATGCTTTGGCAACTAAACGGGCTTTGAACCTTTCTATTGTGCCGTTATTGTGGTTTTTTATATTACTATATTCAAGGACAACCAATGGTATGTTTGTTGGGAGGTAATAGTACAAGCATCCATAGTGTTATTGGCTTCTAATGCTTGAATTTCTTGTTGCATAGGTTGTTTCCACTGAGGAAACATTATTGCATCATGATAAAGTATATGTTGATGTAAGGGGTATTTTTTGGATGAGTGGGAAAAATGGAGTTGGAAAGCAAGGCTGCAATGGAAGTCTTTAAGGTAAGGAGGAGGTTTGCTCAGTCTAGATGATTTTTGAGAGGTTAAGCTGGTATAGGGAGGCTTGACAAACGCAATTTCAACAGTAGTGTGTTGGTGGTTTTCGAGAAGATTGGGATTCTCTAAGAGCCCTAAAATCTAACATCTATACAATAAAACACTACATAACTAACACTACTTTCATTCATTATTTTTTATTTAATAAAAATCGCTTTCACACTGTACAGAATAAAACCATGAACAAACAAAAAACGACAGAAAAATGAAAAAACAATATCGGAACTTGGAGAAGAGATGGTAGCCATTATGCTATGATCGGAAAAAGGTTGTGAAAGAAAATTAAGAAACAATCGGTTACATTTCCGACATTTACTCAACTGTTATTTTCTGTTATGATTTAGCTTTTCTTGTTATTGTTGTTTAGATTTATTGATGTTTAGATTCTTATTTTTTTTTTATGATTTAGCTTTTCTTGTTATTGTTGTTAGCTAAATTTTGTAACCTCTCTTTTATATAAGAGATATAAACTGTCTTCAATAAACATATGAAATAAACAGTTTCAAATCTTGTTATGGTATCAGAGCGAAATTAGTATTTTCCGCTCACTATGCTAGTCACACAACCTCTCACCGGCGCTGCTAATTACGTTTCTTGGAAAAGAGCAATGACAATAGCACTCTCGGGTAAAAATAAAGAGGGCTTTGTGTCTGGAGCAATAAAGAAGCCTTCAAATCCAAAGCTTGTTGTTTCTTGGAGGTGTAACAACGATATCATCTGCTCTTGGATTATGAATTCAGTGACAAAAGAAATAGCAGTCAGGCTGTATTGTCTACAACGGCAGCGTGAAAGAGATATGGGATGAACTGTCCGAAAGGTTTAAAGAAAGCAATGGGCCACGAATTTTTCAATTAAGAAAAGAGCTTGTCACAACAACACAAGGTTCGTCTTCTATTGAAGTTTATTTTACTAGAATCAAAACTATATGGCATGAATTAATGGATTTTAGAACCTCAAACGATTGTACTTGTGGAGGATTTAAAGCAGTCCTTAATCATCTTGATTCGGAATATTTTATAGTTTTTCTTATAAGATTAAATGAATCATTTGCTGCCATTAGATCTCAGATTCTATTAATGGAACCTATTCCCTCAATCAGTAAGGTCTTCTCCCTATTAATTCAAGAGGAAAGACAAAGGGCAGCAGGTTTATCAGTTCATACATTAGATCATGTTGCATTGCTCACAGCCGGAGGTAAAACAAGTGAGCATTATGCTACAAGTTATCAGTCAAGACGAACGAATGCTAAGTGTACTTATTGCGGATACAAGGGACATAACAAAGAAAAATGTTATAAGATCCACGGGTACCCTCCTGGATATCGACCTCGTAATACTTCAATTGATACAAATAGCGAAAATGGACAACATATGAAGCAGTCCATCACAGCCAATATGGTATCACAAGATTCAGATTTCTTTTCTTCCTTAAGTAGTACTCAACATTCTCTTTTGCTGAATCTGCTTAATAGTTATGAACAGGAAATAAAGAAAGAATCGATCAATGCCATGGTTCATGTTGCAGGTATATACTCTGCTCCAACTTCTTTGATTACTAATTCTAATATTTGGATTATTGATTCGGGTGCTTCAAGGCATATTTGTCATTGTTATAATTTGTTCACAAACCTAAGGAAAGTTAAAGATTTGTTCATTGTTTTGCCAACTTCCTTTCGAGTACAAATTGAGTATGTCGGCGATATAATTCTTTCTAAAGAGCTAATATTGAAGGATGTCTTGTTTGCTCCGAAGTTTGCATTTAACCTCATCTCGGTCAGCCATTTACTTCAAAAGTAATGATGTTTGCATTAAGTTTCTTGGATATGACTGTATAATTCAGGAAAGGGCGTCATTGAGGATGATTGGCAAGGCTAGCATCTCTGATGGGTTATACATCTTTTCATGTGCAAAGGATTTTAGTCGAACCATAGATAAATTTGGCATAAATGAAGAAGGAGCATTGACTTGTGCAGTTGGAGCCGAATTATGGCACAACAGATTAGGACGCCTTTCACATAAAAGACTTCTTTGTATGAAAGATGTTTTAAGACTAGGTCCTAGTTCTCATAATGCTTGTGATATTTGTGCATTGGCTAAACAAAGACAACTTGTTTTTCCTTTCAATAATAAAGTAGCTGCTGAGGTTTTTGATTTAGTTCATTGTGATGTTTGAGGTCCTATTAAAGTTCCTACAACTAATGGATATAGGTTCTTTTTAACACTTGTGGATGATTGCTCGAGATAAACTTGGGTGTATCTGATGCTCTCTAAGTCCGATGTCATTTCTATAATTCCAAGATTTTTCAAACTAGTAAAAACACAGTTTAAAAAGGTTATTAAACTGTTTCGATCTGATAATGCACCAGAGTTACTTTTTGAAAGTTTCTTCTCATCCATTGGCACTATGCATCAGTTTTCCTGTTGAAACTCCACAGCAAAATTTTGTTGTTGAACGAAAGCACCAACATCTTTTAAATGTGGCACGAGCACTATATTTTCAGCCTCATGTACCTTTAGTATTTTGGGGTGAATGTGTTCTTACAGCTACATATATTGTGAATCGTATACCAATTCCTTTGTTATCAAATGCTAGTCCTTATTCCATATTAAACAAAGAGGCTCCGGACTACTCAGTGCTTCGAACATTTGGTTGTAAATGTTATGCTCTACTTTACATTCCAAACGTGGTAAATTTGATCCACGAGCCAGAATTTGTGTATTTGTTGGTTATCCGGTTGGAATGAAAGCTTATAAAGTTTTTGACTTAGAGAAGCAGGAATTCATTGTTTCAAGGGATGTAGTGTGTTGAAAATCAATTCCCCTTTCAAAGCAAAGCAATGGATGAATATACTAATATAGATCATTTCCCGGACACAGTACTACCTCGGCCTTTAAGCTATGATATTGATACATCAAGTATTGAACAGTTGCCCAAATCTCAGCAACCCATATCTGTTTTTACACAGAATGAGACATTATTAGCTTCAGTCATCAACATTGAGCAAGGACAGACAAATATGCTTCCTCAACAAACTGTGATAGATCCCTACAATACTCAAGTTATTGATCATCATGATAGTTCTTAGAACATAACTCAAAATGAAACAGCTGAAATACAAGCAGGTTATAATGAAATCAATGAAGAACAATCAATTTCTAATGAAGAAGTGGAGAATATTGTTGTTCCTTGTGATTCCTCTATGAGTATTTCTAGCTCTCTTGATAACATAGACACATCAATGATAGCTGGAACACGACGGCCACACAAAGCGCCCTCTTTTCTAAAGGACTACCACTGTAGTTTGCTTGTGCAGTCTGGTTGTTCTTCAAGTAACAAGCCTACTGGTTCTACTTCTTATGCCTTTCGTATACAAAATTTCTTGTCCTATGACAAGTTCTCACAGAATCAGCAAAGGTTCTTGATGAATATAACACTTGCTCATGAACCTTCTTATTTCTATCAAGCTGTTAAGTACCAGCATTGGATCGATGCGATGAATCAAGAAATTGATGCAATGGAGCATGCCTCTACATGGACAGTTGTTCCTCTGCCAGAAGGTCACAAAGAAGTTGGTTGCAGGTGGGTCTATAAAGTAAAATACAAAGCCAATGATACTATAGATTGGTATAAGGCTCGGTTAGTTGCCAAGGGTTATAGTCAGCAGGAGGGTGTTGATTATCTTGATACTTTCTCTCCTGTTGCCAAAATAACATCGGTAAAAGTTTTTCTTTCATTAGATGCATCATATAATTGGCCTATCTTACAAATGGATGTTAATAACACCTTCCTCAATGGAGATTTATTTGAAGAAGTATACATGGAATTGCCTCAAGGGTATTACAAGGATAAGCAAGCTATTTCCATCACACCCCTTCTCTACTAGCTGCATAAATCCATCTATGGACTCAAACAAGCATCAAGACAATGGTTTTCAAAATTTTCACATGTACTTTTGAGTAATGGATTTTCACAATCAAAGGCAGATTATTCTTTGTTTGTTAAAGGAAAAGGGGAGAGCTTCATAGCTTTATTAGTCTATGTCGATGATATTCTTCTCACAGGACCTTCATCTCAACATGTAGGTCAAGCTAAACAACTGCTACAAACTAGCTTTAAACTCAAAGATACGGGAAATGCTAAATATTTTCTTGGATTGGAAATTTCGCGCTCTCCAACTGGTCTCTATATATCTCAAAGGAAGTATTGTCTTCAGTTACTAGAAGATCATAGGGTATTAGCTGCACGAACTGCTTCCCATCCTATGATGCCCAATGTAAAACTATCGGCTACAATAGGGTAAACACTTGACAATGAGAAGTCTCATGAATATAGAAGGCTTGTTGGGTGGTTGCTTTATCTTCAGATTACAAGACCTAACATTTGCTTTGTCGTTCACAAATTAACACAATTCGTTTCAAGACCTAGAACTTCTCACCTTGAGGCAGCTTTGTATCTTCTAAGGTACCTTAAAGGGAACGTTGGACAAGGTGTTGTGTTACGAACAAGTAATTCCCTCCAGCTCAAAGCATTTGTTGATTCATATTGGGGAGCTTGTCAAGATACTCGACGATCAGTCACGGGCTTTTGTATTTTCTTGGGAGACTCTCTCATCTCGTGGAAAACTAAAAAGCAAAGCGTGGTATCTCGCTCATCAGCTGAAGCATAATATAGAGCCTTAGCAAACGTCACTAGTGAAATATGTTGGTTAACATTTCTCCTATATGATATGCAGGTTATCACTCCATCACCTGTACTGGTATATTGTGACAGCCTGGATGCTATTTCCATTGCTTCAAATCATGTATTCCACGAGCGTACGAAGCATATAGAAGTTGATTGTCATTTCGTGCGTGATAAGATTGATGAAGGGATGCTAAAACTAATGCCAATAAGGTCAAACAATCAGCTTGCAGATATGTTTATTAAACCGTTGCCGATAACTCATATCAAACAATTCATGGTAAGATGGGATCCTTAATTTACATGATCGACCATCTTGGGAGAGGCGTATCAACATCATGAGAAACAATCGGTTACATTTCCAACATTTACTCAGCTGTTATTTTCTATTCTTATTTTCTGTTATGATTTTCTGTTATGATTTAGCTTTTCTTGTTATTGTTGTTTAGATTTATTGCTGTTTAGATTCTTATCTTTCTGTTATGATTTAACTTTTGTTATTGTTGTTAGCTAAATTCTGTAACATCTCTTCTATATAAGACATATAAACCGTCTTCAATAAATATATGAAATAAACCGTTCCAAATCTTGTTAAAAATATATTAAAATGAAAATTTTGAAAATAATTTTCAAATTCAAAATAGGAAAAATGATCATGAAATTAAATTTAATGAAAATAATAAAATTGGTCAAGGAATGAATGAATAAAGTCTAAGCTAAATTATCAACATACCCATGAACTTTGGGGGGTTTTTGTCGACGTTTTCTTAAACTTAAATATCCTTGAACTTAAAAAAAAATTAGAAATACCCGTTGTTAAATTTCGATAGAACCATTAATGTTTGGTTACAAAAATATTCGTGAATCTTAAAAAGTTTCCAAAAATATCCTTTAACTATAAGAATTTTATAAATTATTTGGATGGTTAATATTTTTTTATAAAATTGTTAAACCTTTTGTTATAAATACCTAATATATTTAATTGTATTTTTTTATATATATTTGTACTTTTAACTTATGAATTATTTTTATGTGACAATATTAGTTACAAGGTTTTAAAAGACTAAAACCGGCTTCGAGACTTTTTCTCTTGAAGAGGTGAGGCGTAAGTCCTAATTTTAATTGAAAATATTATATAAATTTTAAATTTTTGTATTCAAGTATGGTAAAACGTAATACTTACATAAAAATACATCTCATCATCACACAAATACTAATAGGATTAAGGGGAGTTTTTCTCGAAAAAGAAAAATAATTTCACTAATGAATGAAATATAAGTGGATTTTCTAAGCACCTAAAGTGAATATAAGAGTGAACTCTAAGAGAAGATGAGAGAGAAAAACAAGCTAACAAATTATCAAAATTAAATTCGAAGTTCTGTAAAACAATTATGTGCCTAAGAGTTCATAAGAAAAAATATGTTATCTAAGCGGATGACTAAAGCAATGTGGAGAATAGATCGTGAATCATATCTAAGTGGTAAAAGTAGTAATAATTTATATCATCATGGTTCAGACTTTTATATTTTAAGGAAATGAAAAAAAAAACAATACTATTCATCTATTTATTCTATTCTATGAGGCATAGAGGTATAAGCCACTCCTGACTCAGGCATAAGTCTGTTACGATCCAACAACTAAAAGTTATAGTCTCATCTTGAGACGAACCTCAAGTTGTAAGCCCAAATAGCCTTTTAAAACATGGATTAGTTGTTTAATTAATTGAATACTTAATTTGATGTTGAAATTAATTTCTTAATATATTTCTTTTATGATTGTTGTTTATCATTTATATTATGTATTTATCATTTTACCTTTGTTTTTCGTTGTATAGAAAGTAGGGGTTGTACATGGGGTTAAGGAGATTTTTAGACCAATAAAAAAAATTTTGAGTTAGTAAATCCATTAACTCATCCAACCTTGTGCACTTGATAATTAAATTTTGTGTTAGTTCGAATTTTCGAGTTATCAGAACAATCCTAATAGAAAGTCATTGAATGTAAGCTTAAACTAACTAATATTTTTTGATCAGATGCACTGTTAGTTGTAATCAGCTATGAATTTTCACATTTATGTTATATTAGTAATTGATTAGAAAAAATTCAAATGTTTAAAAAAATCACAAGATTACAAAAGAACTTTAAATTTTGGGTTAACCAAATAGTCAATATTTTTAATTTCCAAGGCAAACAAAGTTAAAACCCCTACCGGACTAATTATGTTGGCATAGGAATCCCATTACATCGAGGGTTTGATGTCATGTCACAAGACCAAAACCCAAGATACTTCAAGAGTTTTCTATTTTAAACATTCATAACGGTCTCGAACTCGAGATGCTTGAGAAAGCACCCCAAAAATGCCCTACGTCTCAACTTCTAGGTCGCCCCGTAAGACTATCGGTAAAAACTTAATCCATACTAGGGTCTCATTTAGGTCATTACCCTAGATGTATGAGCAAATCGATCTTTAATTTTTAGAGACATGTGAAATACATTCATTGAAAATATATTGTAAAATAGTTTATAAAATGTAGGTACCGAATTCCAAATCATAAGACAAGTAGATAAAACTAGCACACGTCTCTAAGCGTCAAATAAGCAGAAATATCACAATGTGAAAATGATAAATGACACGAGCCCATGGTTCTCTCAACTCTGTATCAGCCATCATGACAAAGCCCGTGCGTACTCGTGAAAATCCACTGTGAAAACGTGTGAGTTCGTGTAAACTCAAGAAGGATCCATAACTTGGATTAGTACGACGAATAAGGTGAACAAATTATAAGAGTACATCACAAAATATAAAAATCAATGTAGATGGATTTCCTCGGTACCATTGGTGACAAGGTTACCTACAATATCTTAATAATGTATTACAAAATATTCTTGGGCATCACATAACAAATTCGCCTACAAGGTCTTCGTAGCGTGTCAAAAAGTATTCTCGAGCATCAGATAACAAATTTCTTACCAGGTCTTCATAGTGTATCGAAAATTATTCTCGGACATTACATAACAGATTGTGTATCGGGTCTTCGTAATGTATCAAAAAGTATTCTCGGGCATCACGAAAGGGATTTCCTACAGGGTCTTCGTAGTGTATCGAAAAGTACTCTCAGGCATCACCTAACGGATTGCCTACCAAGACTTCATAATGTAACAAAAATAATTCTCGAGCATCACATAATAGATTGCCTACCGGGTCTTCGTAGTGTGTCGAAAAGTATTCTCAAGCATCACATAACGGATTGCCTTCTCGATGTAACCTCAAGGCACCTCACCCGACAGGTGCACCATCCCCGCGTGTTACTTGGACTTGGTCGACTTGTCCACAATAGAGTCCTAACCTCCATGGCTGGCCCACTTGGGTTAGCCCACTCGACCTATTTCCTTGGAGGTCAGCTTTGGTCTCGGTCAACCCTTACGGGTCCTCACCTCCACGGCTTGCCCCTAAAAAGGGGTCCTGGCCCTCTCGACGTAACTCCTGGATATTATCAACGGATCTAATCGTTGCTCTAGACTCGATTGACTCTTGGGGGAGAGTCTTAACCTCCAGGCCATCGTTGGGGGATCTGATATGAATCTAACCACCAACTAGTATGTTCATGAAGGAGAAACTACATGAAACAAGAAAAAGAAGATTTTAGAGTTTATAACTTACAATGCATAATTTTAAATACTAGTTTTTCTAGATTTCTTATTTTGGTACTTTTTAAATTTAAATTTTGTCAAACGTGGCCATAATTGCTACATACTTTTTAGATGAGTTTGTTAGGTGAATTTAAATCCTATCTACCCTTTTGTCAGACCTTTTGTATTCCAAGCCATGCACGAAATTTGGCTTTTAAAAGGCTTGTAATACCCCTTTTTGATAGAATATTGATATCAAATTTTGAGTCTTCTTGACCCCTTTCAATGTTGTCTTTTTTTTCAAATCTTGCTTTAGATTTGAATGAAAAATCAATTCATAGGATTAGTCTTGATCAAACTAATTCTGGAGTGAGTTGTCTTAAGATCTAAAAGTGACCATCATTAGGTTCTAAGTGAGATCTAAGAGTGTATTCACCATTCTAACTTAACTCTTGGTTGGGATCGAGTGTTGAGTTTTCCATATTTGTGAGATTTTACAAGGATCCTAGAATGACCTCTAGCTTTGTAAATCCAAGAAATCTTGGAACTTATCAAGATCTAGGCCTACTCGTTGAAACTCTCGGCCACGGCTACCTTACAGCGTAATGGACCTCGGAGGTCACTTGGACTTGGTCGACTCATCAACAGGAGAGTCCTAACCTCCATGGTCAACCTTGCGGGTTTTCACCTACTTTGGCAGGTCCCGAACGAGTCGGAATGGCCTTGGCCGACCCCGATGGGTCGGATTTAGCTCGACCGACTCCCGAGGGGTCAAGACCTTCTTGGTCAACCCCCGATGGGTCAAGGCCTACCCCTAAGGGGACCAAGAATGGGCTTGACCGACCCCCAAGGGTCTAGGCTTCCATGGCAGACCCCTTGGGGGTCAAGCCTTCTTTAACCGATCGGAGGGGGGGTCAGTCGAAAGGGGCTTGGCCGACCCTAGAGGGTCAAGGCCTCCTTGGCCAACCCTCTAAGGGTGATGGCCTCTTTTGGCTGACTTCGGGCGGCCGGAAGGGGCTTGGCCGACCCCCACAGGTCAAGGCCTCCCTGATCGACCCTCTACGGGGGTCAAAGTTGTTTCGGGTTTCCTTCGAGAGGTTCTAGGCCTTGTCGGATATCCTGGGATATATTTTGACTATAACATTTTACCCTCACTCATTCATTTTTGACTTACTTTTGTTGTCGAAATTTGAAGAGTAATACGTGTTTTAGATTTTCTTGCTTATGGAATAATACTTCTCATTTTTAAGAAGATATTTCATTCTATTAAGAAGCCAAATTCAAGTTCATGGAAAATTATGATTTAAAGAATTTTTGTATATATTAAATAGACCATATCCTTTTTTAGGAATATGCCTCCCTAAATAATATTTCTACATCCAAAAAATCATATTTTCTTTTAAGAAATATATCCTTTAAGAAAATTTTCCCTTGAATGATCTTTTCCATAATTTGAAATTTTCAAAAAAGTTCAAACTTCTCCACCCACCTTGTTATTCATGATTTTTTGGCCTTAGGGGATACTTGTTTTGAACCTAGAATTGTTCAAAGTGTTTTCCTTGGAAACCGGCTTTTACGGATGTACCTTTTTCGATTTTATGTCGATACATGTGTACTTTTTTGAATTTATTGGTCTTATCCTCGAAAAAAGGCTTATTTTTTAGCTTTTATACTTTGCTAAATTCTTGTACCAAGTAGGCTTGCCTTGTACTTTTTGCCTCTCTTCTAGGTACTCTTTTTGAATTTGATAAAGTAAGCCTCTATTTTTACCCTTCTTCAAAGTTAGCTCTCCATTAGAGTTTTGCCACCTTTGTAGGTGCTTTACCCAATTTTTTCAGCATAGACCTCCATCTTGGCTCTTTGTATTAAGTGTGCCCTCTTTTCAGAGTCTTGACACTTTTTAATACTTTTAAAAAAATTTGGCTACTTCGATTCCCTAATTAGAGACTTTTCACCTTCTGGCCCTTCTTGAAAATTTTGACAATATAGGTTCCCTTATTAGAGACTCACCACCTTTTAGCACTTTTTTCAGAAATTTTGGCAAAGTAGATTCCCTTCTTAAGGACTTACCTACTTTAAGCACTTGTTATAAATTTTCTGGCTCTTTGAAGGTGGGTTCGTTGAATCTCACTCATGGCTCTATCTTCCGACAACGAGAATGAGGTTCGTCCTACCTTTGCCTCTTCTTCCCAGAAAAGAACTTTGTGCCGGGCGTTGGTGGTTGGATTCGGCTCTATGCCAGTTGCCTCGGCTTGATCCAAGGTGACTTAGATAAATTAAGGACGAACTACCACATCCCTTCCCGACGCTTAGGCTACCGAGTGTTGATGAAGACTACAGTACTCCTTCTCCTAATGAGGTCGTCCTTTCCCAACTTTGAAATTTTTTAATGGAATATTAGCTTTTTTTAGTATTGATTTTTCCTCTCATTGTATACCCTCTATTATAAGCTTTTTGCATTGTGATGAAATCAGTAGAATAGAGCTTAAATTAAGAGAGCTTTTGAAATAGTGAAAAAATAAACTTTTATTGCTAACTTTTAAGCACCTTGAATTACATTCTATTCAAAGTATTTTTTCAAGTGTTCAACATTCCAAGAATGAAGGATCTTATTCCTGTCTATATCTTCGAGGTAGTAGGTTCTTGGGTGAGCAATTTTGGTGACCTGGTATGGTTCTTCCCCATTTGGCGCTAAGGCTTCGTTATTGACCTCCTTGGTATTGGGCATTAATTTTAGTAACACCAAGTCACCGACTTGGAAGCGCTTTGTCTTCAATAAAGAGTTGTAGTACTTGACAATTCAGTTCTTGTATCATGTCACCCTTAGATGGGTTGCACCCCTTCTTTCTTCCAAGAGATTTAGGCTCGCCCGCAGTTGTTGGTCGTTTTAAGTTGTATCAAAAGACTCAATGCGTAGGGACGGAAGTTCTATCTCGATTGGGATGACCGCTTCTGCTCCAAATGCTAGCCAGTAGGGGGTCTCGCCTATCGACGTCTTAGGTGTTATGCGGTACGCCCATAATACTGTGGGAGCTTTTCTGCCCAAGACCGCTTCAAACTTTCAAGCTTGGTTTTGAGGTTCTTTTTTATGATCTTGTTGACTGCCTCCACTTGCCTATTGGCCTATGGGTGAGCTGGCGATGAGAAATTATGTTGGATCCCCAACTCAGAGCAGAACTATCGGAAAGCATGGTTATCGAACTGCTTCCTATTGTCGGTGATCAAAGTCTGAGGTATCCCAAACCTACAGACTATGCACCTCCAGATGAATTCAGTTACCTTCTTCTCGGTGATAGTCGTCAGGGCCTTAGCTTCGGACCACTTGGTGAAATAATCGACTGCTAATACCACAAATTTGACTTTGCCTCGTCCGGTTGGTAAGGGTCTTATAAGGTCTACCCCACATTGTGCAAATGGTCATGGTCCCATCATGTTGGTAAGGACCTTCGACAGATGTCTTTGAATGGTAGCGAATCTCTGGCATTTGTTACATGCCTAGGTATACTTTTTGGAGTCTTCAGCCATGGTTGGCGAAAAGTACCTTGCTCTTTCCCGCATTGCATAAGTGGCCTCGCTAGGGTCTAAGCATCTAAGAAGAGGTAAAGAATACCATTCCTGTATAGTTTATCTCCTAGCACCACATACTTGGAAGCTTTGAACTTAAGACGTCGGACGTCCTTCTTGTCGTCTGGTATTTTTCCTTTCACTAAGTATTCAAGGAAGAGGGTCATCCATATCGTTTGCGAGGTCGAGGTCGCCTCACTAATTTTGTGCAGTTGCTTAGTGGTGATACTAGACTTGCCCAAGATTTCCACTGGCATAGACCTAGCTACCTTGGTTTCATAGGCAACAGCTAACTTCGGCAATGCATCAACATTGGCATTTTAGAACCTAGGTACTTGTTGGATTTGTACCTCTATAAGTAATGCCATCAACTGCTTGACCCTTTCTACGTAGGCCATCATTCGTCTTTCCTTCGCCTGGTACACCCCTGACAATCAGCCGAGAGTCGCTCATGATAGTGAGCCTTTTGGCCCCTATTACTATGGTTATCTGCAACCCGACGATTAGGGCCTCGTATTTAGCCTCATTATTAGACGCTTTGAAGGTGAAGCTGAGGGCATATTCAAGCCAGTCTTCTTCATGAGACTGCCACAACAACCCAGCTCCACAACCTTTGTTGTTTGAAGACCATCAACATAAAGCCTCCACGTCCTTGGATCTTCTAGGACTCGGATTTCCTTCGACTTCTCCAATGGTGAGGTGAGTTCCACAATGAAATTGGCTACCACCTGCCCTTTAATGAAGGCTCTGGCCTACTAGTGTATATCGTACTCGCTGAGCTCCACCGCTCATTTTTTCAATCTTTCAACGACATCTCGCTTCTGCAAGACTTAGTGTAAAGAGAAGTTGGTCAGCACCACTATCTTGTGGGCTTGGAAGTATGGACGCAATCGCCTAGCTGCCGTTACTAGTGCCAAAGCTAGTTTTTCAACTTGGGTATAATGGGTTTCCGCATCCACTATTGCCTTACTAGTATAGTACACCGATTGTTGGCACCCATCACTTTCCTTAATCAAGACCGAACTTATCGCCTTCTCTAACGTGGCTAAGTAGAGGAAGAGGTCCTCTCCTGGAACTAGCTTAGATAGGAGGGGTGCAGCGCCAAGTAGGTCTTAAGTTCATCTATGGCTTTCCTACACTCTGGGTTTATTCGAACTTTCCTTTATTCTTTAAAATTTTGAAGAAAAAGAGGCACTTATATGTGGCTCGGCTTATGACCGGCTTAGGCCGGCTACCCTCTCATTTAGGCTTTATAACTACTTCAGCATTTGAGGCAGTTCTAACTCCAGCACACCCCAGATCTTTTCTGAATAAGCCTAAATCCCTCTTTGGTGTAGAAGAAAACCTAAGAACATCCCCGAACAGACTCTAAAGGCACACTTGCTAGGATTGAGCTTCATTTTATATTGGTGTAAAGTGTTGAAGACCTCCATCAAGTCCTTCTGATGCCCTTCAACCTGCTTACTCTTCACCAGCATGTCATCCACGTAGACCTCCATGCTCTTTCCAATCAGGTGGGCGAACATTTTGTTGACTAGCCTCTGATAGGTTGCGCCCGCATTCTTTAGGCTGAAAGGCATGACATTGTAGCAATACAAGCCTCTTCTTGTGACAAAGAACGACTTCTCTTGATCATCGGGATGCATTATTATCCGGTTGAATCCTGAATAGGCATCCACAAAAGTCAATAGCTTGTGCCTTGTCATCGCATCCACTAATTAGTCTAAGCGAGGTAATGTGAAGCTATCTTTAGGACAGGCCTTGTTCAGATCGGTGAAGTCGATGCATGTCCTCCACTTCCCGTCCGATTTCTTTACTAGGATAGTGTACTTCTCGAATCAACTTTGTTTTCAACAATTCGTCTACTTGCTCGGCAATGACCTCATTGCGCTCATGATTGAACGTTCTCTGCTTTTGGCGTACTAGTTTATGGTCCCATCAGACTTGCGACAGCTTGTTTACTTCTCTCGCTCCAGAATGGAGCGTCTTACTTTCACACCTCCTTAATAGTTGACTAGCTCCCCCGTGCTCATGTACTTTTGCGCCCGGGTAAACAACTCGACATATGTGAGCGGAGCTTTCTTCCCTAGTGACCACAGGAACTTCTCATCCCTGAGCCCGGCCACGACCGCTACAAGAGATGTACTATTGGTGTACCTCTCGACTTACAACACCTCGTTATTGAAGCGTGTTATGTACTCCTGAAGGGTCTCATGGCTTCTTTGTTTCACAGTCAGTAAATGGTGATCGACTTCTTCTGATCTTGCCCTTCCAAGAACTGGTAATGAAAGCTCTAGCTAGCTCCTTAAATTAGGCAATGGACTTGCGCTTGAGCTGCCTGAACCATCTTCTAGCTGGTCGTGTGAGCATGAATGAAAATGTTCAGCACTTGATTGCATCTCCACGAAGTTCCATCCATACCTGATAAGAATCTAAGTGCTCCATAGAATGAGACGGGTTCCTTCATGATTTCGTTAACGAATTGAGGGTCGACCTGATCGGCTAGGTTATCCAGGTCAAGTCCGTCTTGGTCTTGCACCTTCTTCATATCTTTCGATTGATCTTGGGGGAGGCGAAGCTGAGCTAACCAAGGTTGGCCTCGGCTTCGCCAGGTGCTGCTTCCTTTCGGCGCTCGTTTATCAAGTCTATCAAATCCGTCCCTCAGTCTAATCAAGTCTCTCAGGCACTTGGGGTCCTTGAAGGGTTTTGGGTGGATGAACTTTGAGAAGAACTCCGCAGCTGGCTACTCCGGACGGTCTACATTCTTGAACGTTTTTCCATTAGGAAATCAATTCTATGGTGGAGCGAGCGCTCCCTCCTCCGATTATTACCGCCCAGTCGAAGTTTTTTTACCAATCTTGGGTTTTTGGAAGGAGCCTCTCTCGGTGCCTCAGTGGCTAGGGGTTTCTTTTTGGAAGGGTCTCGAACCAAAGGCATTGACTTCTCTGCCGCGACCTTCTTCAAGCGATGTAGCCTGGGCCAGAGGTGTTCGTTGGGGTAACTTCATTAGACGACCCAAATTCTCCGTCATTCCTCGTATTTACTCTTCCAAAGCCATAAACTTCGGATCGACATGCTCTGATTTTTGCCTTGTTACTCCACCCTCAAGATCCGGGTAGTTCTCAAATGTAGCATTGTCATGTCCTTTGGCAATAACTCTCCTTGGAGTGTTCTCTGCATTCGAGTCTCCATCGATACAGTGGTGGCTGTGATTCTTAGTGTTCGACATTTTTGCAGAAAAAAACGTAGGGATTATGCTTTCTGGGTAGAACACATTCTCGTCCCCACAGACGGCCCCAACTGTTGATGCCGAAAAATGGTCAACAGATATCAACGGCTTCAGACGGGCCGGAATGGCTTTGGCCGACCCTTAAGAAGGTTGAGGCCACCATGGCCGACCCCCGGGTGGTCTCGGCTTCTTTTGGTCGACACCCGAGGGGTCGAATTTAGCTTGGCCGACTCCCGAAGGATCAAGGCCTACTTGTCCGGCCCCCGAGGGTCAAGGCCTCCCTGGCTGACCTCTCGGGGGTCAAGGCTTTCTTTGGCCGACCCCTAAGGGTCAAGGCCTCCCTGACCGACCCTCCGGGGGTAAAGGCTTCCATTGGCCAACCCCGGGGGAGTCAGAAGGGGCTTGGCCGACCCTTTTGGGGTCAAGGCCTCCTTTGGCCGACCCTCGAGGATCAAGGCCTCCTTTGGCCGACCCTCGAGGATCAAGGCCTCCCTGGCCGATCCGCTGGGGCTCGGAGTCGTTTAGGGTGTCCTTCGAGAGGTTCTAGGCTTTGTCGGATATCTCGGGAAATATTTTGACTATTACAACTTCAAACATTTAGGAAGCTAAATTATTTAAATTATTCACGTTAGAAATCGATCGCTCCAAATAAAACAATAATAAGTTATCATTGAACTAAAAGAAGTGAATAAATTCTCTACCTGAGCCTACCTAATTTAGGTTTTCAAACTCACTCCAACAACTGTCGTATTATATATAAGAAAATCATCCCAACAGCAAGTTACTCTTTTTTCGTATTAGATTAATCAAGAGAAGAAATCTAAGACAATAAATTAAAGTTTATCCAACTTTCGGACAGAAATTGAAGTCAAGTGGTCCATTTGTAAAAACGGACATTTCAGTATCTTAAATCTACATTAGTTAGTGACCAGAAATTGAAAATCGAAGTAGAATTGGTCAACAATTATCAGGAAGATTAGAACAACTCAATTCTATTAAACTAAATTTCTGTTCATAAGAAACTATTAAATCTCAAACATGTGCTAATAATAGTGTACAACCAAGTATCATAATTAGTTTGCAAACAAATATCAAACTGTACATGTGAGTTGGATCATCGCATTCCCACATGGTAGCAAATACAAGATTAACAGTAGGTAAACTGAGTTAAGAAAATTCTTATTGATGCTCAAAATCCAAAGATTTCATTCATGTTAAATCACTTTCCAGCCTCTTGAAAAGTTCTCAGAAAAACCTCAGGGGGTTGAGCACCACTCAGTTTGTGCTTCCCATTGATCTGTTGCAAAGATTGTGTTGAGAGAAAAAAAAAGAAAAAAAAAAGAGAAGAGAGATGAATTAACCTAGTTTATATACAAGTTTGATAGATTGCTTGTCACTTACAACATAAAAGGGAACTCCTGAAATTTTTCCCGAGTACTTCTCAAGCTCTTCCTTAACCTACAGAATACCAGAGTTGAATGGTGTTGAACACAAAAATTTCCAAAAACACGAAATCTGGGTTTAAGTCCAATGAATTAGAAAAAATGTTTGTATGAGTTTATGTCCAATTAATTGGATTAGCTATTAGTTAAGAAAACTCTACGTGGCTATAAAGTATAACACAATCACTTATCAACGTGAAAAGAGGAGAATGAGCAACAATAATCACCACAGGACTACCTGACCAAGAAATCACTAGAAAAGCTTCATGCAGCAATGAAAAAAGTGTGAAGAGAAATTTCCTTCTTATGTTTGGTGTAAGTGGGGAGTGGGGGAGGCAATGCATAAGGTTGTAGCAATAATATGAAGCCAAATAAAGCATACAGGACTTGTATTCATACCTCCTTAACTCCATTATCAGCCGACTCGAGAAACTCTGCAGCTCCTTCCACCCCAGCCTTCCTAGCACATTCCGAAAGGAAGTCCCTACCACAATTCAACAATACGATCACCTCTATTATTGAATTAATACTGTAAGCAATCTCTCTCCAACAACAAAATTCCCACCAAATACCTGTCACCGATGTATTTTCCCTGCGTGAAATATCCGAGGCACAATTCCTCCACAAGGTCATGTTGTTTGTCTGAGCCCTGTTGACCTGCAAAATATATAATCCTGTGGCTGTCTAGTGTATTTCCCCTGCAAATACAACCTATTGTTAGAAATATAAAAAGAAAAAAAATTCATACTTTCCTAGGTTCGTTTTTATATGCTCTTCACACATACGTCAGCCCGGACATGTCGTAATTCATTCCAAGACCTCTAAACAGCTGAAAGATTCAAAGATTTCCCAGAGTTAGTATTCAAGGGCTACAAATTGATTGACAAAAATGCTTTGAGAATAGTTCTATTAGTAAAACCTCGGCCATCCGAGCTTCCATTTGTTCAGATTGAATTCCAAACTTACTCCTGTAGAATTCCCTCTTAACAACACCTTCTTTAGGAGCAGTAGGATTGAGCTGGAATGGATGCCAATTCAACTGCAATATTTTATTTCAACAAATAATAAGGTTAAAACATCACATCACATAAACTATGAAGGAATTAGTGCATTTGGTAAGATTTATGTGATAAGTGTGATGAAGTGAATTAAGATGTTTGAACATCTAATAACACACATTTTCTGTGCAGCTATATTTAAATTAATTCCTTCGTCCCTCCAATGAACAATTGGAGAGTTTCTCAAAAATGTTGAGGCAATAGATTAGACATATAAAGCAAAGAGAGTGAGAGAGAAACCTGAAAAGCATATTGATCCTGAGAAGCAGATATAGCTCTGTCAAGATTCTTTTTGCCTATAAAGCACCATGGGCAAACCGTGTCCGAGCTTATATCAATTTGTATAAGCTTTTTATCCATGTTCCTACTTCCAACCGACTCAGCCATGATCCTTGTATATTTCCGATTTGCCTGAAAATCACAACCATCCAATCCAGTCGCCCAAAACACAAAGTTCAACATATAATATACACGGGTCAAACATTAATCGTAAATGAGGCAAAATTCGTGAAAGATTCCTAGCTCAACGTTATTTTCGATTCCGCACAATAGAAATTACTCGATCATCGAGGTTTCCCGACATTAGGAGAGTCAAAATCGAATCAATTGGGTATCTAAATTTCACAATTTATTTGAGAACTTTTGTCAACAAATCATGTGCATCAAGAAATGTTGAAATACAGAAAATGAATTGGCATGTTGAATCAGAACAAAGAGGCTTTCTCCATGGCAGTTGGAGAGAGAGAGAAATGAATTTACCTGGAAAAATTGAGGGGATGGAATTGCAAATCTGTTGGGAGAAACAAAACGCAATGGCAGTTGAATTTGGAGCATTGCGATAAATTAACCTTCTTCATTTTCAACGTCTACCTACCCCGTATGACTTTGATGCGGGGCAAAAAAAAATAATAATAATAATAAAAATAAAGGGTTTAGATTATCATTTTCATCTTCATGACTCATTCTATTCCATTAAAATAAATTGATCAAGACTTTCTATTCGTGTATATACCATGATTTAGTTACAAACTTTTGGCCAAACCGATCCTATTTCAGATGATACTACTGATGCATTAGCATTTACTTGATCAGTGGTTCGAGTCACCTTTGTATCATCCTCTACATATAATTTATGATCCCCCTCTCCTAATTTGTAATCAAAAAACAAAAGTTACAAACTCTCATTGATTATTTTCTAGGGGGCTTTGCAGATCTTCTTTGATGATTAGTCTCTAACTTATTGGTCGTTGACTTGTTGATCTTCGATACCACAAATTAAGCTTAAATGTGCTCGAACTGTGACTCCTAGAGATCTCCCAAACAAGAACTTGTCAAAGCATGGTTAATGAGTTAAAATTAGCACTTAAAATCATCAAAATTGAACTTAGAGCATCGAAATACCCAAAATAGTGTAGCAAGAAATTTTTTGACGAGTCAACGACAACGCGTGGCCGAAACAATTGTCGGCGACGGCGGCGAAAACACGTGCATCTCATGCACAGGGGACAATGAATGTTGGATCGCGACGCGTGGCGCACTTTGAATAGGGGAGCACAGATTCATGAGGCACTGGTTAGGCTTGGGTGATAGAACATATTCAGGGGACAAGAAAACAACTTTGGATTAGCTGCGACTCTCCGATGGAACTGACAAGGATGGAGACAGTGTCAGACCTTGAGCTGCAGGTTCTGTTGGTATGAATCTGGTGGCGACACACAATAGGACCTAGGCAGCTCCAAGCTTGCATCAGCGACAATGTCTCACAATGAGGCAAGTATCATTTGGCTCTATAAGGCGGTAGACGGTGCAGGTAGGGACGACTTTGAAGACAACGCTGACACGCACTGAAAACTGTGGTGGCTGTCGGAGAAATGTAGTTTATGATTAGGGGGAGCTGTGGGTGTCAAAAAAAGAGAGATAATGTGTAAATGCGGCACTGAAAACCAAGAAAGGCTAATGATGACCTAATCAACCTTTTTTGTCTTTTTAAACGAAGCCAAAATTTCCTGGAAAACTACTAAAATTCCCCTAGGCTAAAATTAACCTTTTTAGCTCTCTTTCCATAATTCCAACTTTACCCCTCACAGGATTTAACTTAATTAGGTCCTTTTAGTTCGAAAATAAATTAAAATAAATTCCCGAGAGTCCTGATATGTCCAAACTAACCTTAAAATGCAGGGGAGGAATCTCGGGCTATTACAATATTTCCCCCTTAAACAACTTTCGTCCTTGAAAGTTGACAAAGGTAAAAAGAGCTCGAGGTAACAGAAATGCATGTCATCTTCTCTTTCCAAGGTGGCTTGTTCAACTATATGACGTCTCCAGTGAACTTTGCCAAACTGATCTCGTAGTTCCTCAGAACTTTCTTATCTTTGTCTAGTATTTGAATCGGCTTTTCCTCAAAGCTGAAATCCTCATTCAATTGTAACGACTCATGGTCAATAACATGTAAAAGATTGTTCACATACTGTCTAAGCATCGAAACATGGAAAACATCGTGCACACTAGACATAGAGGGAGGTAAAGCAAGCCGATAAGCATTTGCTTCAATCCTCTCAAGGATTTCAAAGGGTCCAACAAATCTTGGACTAAGCTTTCCCTTAGTTCTAAATCTCAAAATACCTTTCATGGGTGAAACTTTAAGAAGACGTGATTCCCCACTTCAAACTCCAATTCTTTGCGCCTGACATATGCATAGCTTTTCTGTCGGCTTTTTGTTGTAAGCATCCTCACACAAATTTTGTGCACCGCATCATTAGTTCTTTGCAACAACTCATGACCCAATAATTCTCTCTCTCTTAACTCCTCCCAGAACACAGGTGATCTACAATGCTTACCATACAAGGCTTCAAATGGAGCCATTTCAATTGTAGATTGATAAGTGTTATTATAGGTAAACTTCATAAAGTATAACCATTTATCCCTACTACCGGAAAAGTTAAGCAAACAGGCTCTCAACATATCTTTCAAAATCGGGTTAAGCATCTCGGTCTGACGAATGGTCTGGGATGAAACACAGTACTAAACATACAAAAGGTTTCGAGACCTTCCTAAAGGCTCTTTCAGAAGTACGAAGTGAAACGAGCATCCATATCTAAGACAATGCTAACATGAATCATGTGAGACCATACAATCTCCTCCAAATATAATTGTGCCTATTTCTCAACAGAGTAGTCCAGTTCCCCTAGTATAAAGTGGACGCACTTGGTAAGTCAATCAACAATCACCCAAATCACGGAGAATCCTCTCGGTGTCTTAGGGAGTCTTGATATGAAATCTATAGAAACATCCTCTCACTTCCACTCTAGAATGCTCAAAGGTTGCAACAACTGCTGTTTTTTGCTCTAATGTTTTCACTTATTGTACGTCAAACACTTGGTGACATACACTATTATGTCCATTTTCATATTATTCCACCAAAAACTTTGTTTCAGACCCTAATACATCTGTATACCCTCTAGGTTCCAAGCTAATGGTTAATTGTGAGCGTCAGACATTTCTCACACTTCTCATTTCAAACAAACGTGTGTCCCTTCCTTGTTAACGTTTCCCTTTTGCATAAGAACAACACCAAGCCCCATCCTTGAAGCATCACAATACCAAACAAAACCACTTGATCCTTCTGGGACGACCAATACAAAAGCGATAGTAAAACTCCTTTTTAGCTCTTGGAAACATTTCTCACACTCCTTATTTCAAACAAACGTGTGTCCCTTCCTTGTTAACTAAGTCATAAGTCCTGCTAATTTGAGAAATTTGCTATAAATCGTTTGTAATAAGCACCTAACCCCAAAAAACTCCTTACTTCTAGAACAGAAGTAACTGCACTAATTACTCACTGCCTCAATCTTAGCAGGATCCACTGAAATGTCGTTGCTCTAAACAACATGCCCTTGGAAACTAACTTCTCCCTGCCAAAACTCGAACTTAGAGAACTTTGTATAAATCTGAAACTCTTGAAAAGTTCAAGGAGTTTAAAGCTGAGGTTGAGATCTTATTAGATAAAAAGATTAAAACCCTACGATTGGATCGTGGTGGAGAGTATATAGGCTTACTATTCCAAAACTACTTAGTAGAACATGGAGTAACGTCATAACTTTCAACACCTCAAGAAAATGGTGTTTCAGAAAGAAGAAATAGAACCCTTTTAGAAATTGGTCCAGTGAATGATGAGGCCTGCTCAACTACCGATATCATTTTGAGGATACGCATTGGATACCATGTTATATATCTTGAACATGGTACCCACATAGAGTGTTTTAGAGACACCTTATGAATTTTGGAGGGGACGTAAAGGAAGTCTATGCCACTTTAGGATTTGAGGATGTCCGACCTACGTGCAAACTATAAATCCAAAGAAGTTAGAATCATGTTTAAAGTTATGTCTATTTGTAGGATACCCCAGGAGAACGAAGGGAGGTTAATTTTATAACGTAGATGAGAATAAAGTGGTTGCTTCATCGAAGCGCAACATTCTTAAAAGAAGATTATGTTAGAGACCATAAACCTCGATCTACAATAGTGTTGAAAACATTGGATTCCAATAATGCGACAGTTCCTATAACAAGGGTTATTGCAAGAAGGTTAATAACAGTTATTGAAAGATCACCAAGATTTGATGCTGAAAACTCATCAGCTAGGCTAGTTGATGAATCCTTAAAATTTGATAGTCATATCCCGCCCAGTCAGGAAAGTCGTCTGCCTCGACGCAGTGGGAGGATTATGAGTAATCTGGTTCCCTATACATGTGTCTTGGAGACACTAAACATTATCTAGGATAATGTTGAAGACAATTGAGGATATTGACTATTAAGAATGGATAAAAGCCATGAACCTCGAAATAGAGTCGTTGTACTCTAATTCAGTCTAGTTACTTGTAGATGCACCAAAAGATGTTAGGCCTGTAGGGTGCAAGTGGATCTATTAGAGAAAAAAATGGTAAAGATGAAAAGGTACAGACCTTCAAGGCTAGATTTGTAGCAAAGAACTTCACTCAAAGAGAATGAATGGATTATTAAGAGATATTCTCCCAATTGCTATGCTAAAGTCTATTAAGATCCTCTAATCCATTGCCTCATATTATGATTATGAGATATGGCAGATGAATGTCAAGATTGCATTTTTTTTTTTTTTTAATGAAAATCTTGAAGAGGAGATCTACATGAATCAACCTGGAGGGTTTGTATCCAATGGATAAGACCAAAAGGTTTGCAAACTTATTAGGAAACAAGCATCCAGGTCTTAGCACAAGAGATTTAATGAGCTAATCAAATCATATAGTTTTCAACAAAACGCTGATAAACCTTGTGTTAACAAGAAGATCATTGGCCATAAAGTAGCATTCATATTGTTATATATAGATGATATCTTACTCATTGGGAATGATGTAAGAATTTTGACTAATATCAAGTAGTTGCTAGTTAACCAATTCGAGACAAAGGATTTGAGTGACGCTTCATATGTTATTGAGATCCAGATATTAAGGGATCGATCCTAGAGAATGCTAGCCTTGTCTTAGGCATCGTATATTGACAAGATGCTCGCCAGATATGTGATGAAAGATTCCAAAAGGGGTCAATTACCTTTTAGATAAGGAATCTCATTTTGTAAGGGAAACAATCCTAATACATTCTCATAAGCAACATTAACAGAGTATCTTGCAAGCAGTGAAGGTATTATGTTTATACTAATATAACTAGACCTTAATATACGAATAATACTAAATAAATACAACACAAACATATGCATCAACCAATATAGACATGACTAATACTACAGTAATTCAATAACAAAATTAAACAATGCAAAAAAGTATTATGTTTTGTTTATTTCGTGTATTATGTAATTACATTAATGAGAAAAATAATACCGTTCAATAAATACCGGGAGACCATCCTTCTAATGAATATTCACTAGGTGTTTAAAGGTATTTCTTACATCAAAATGTGATCATTTTTCATTACAAATTGGGGGAGAGGGACAATAACGATTTCTAGGATCGAACTAACGACGTTGGTGTTGAGTTGGATTAACACCAAATAATCTGATCATTGAATAGGCATAATAATCATTAAATACATAAGTAATACGTTATATAAAAGTGTATTAATAACACTTACTTCTCAAAGAACTGACATACATATTGCTATTAATTAGGTATTCAATACAAAACAACCCAATTTGTAAAAACATCTTAATACCCAATCCATATCACCAACGTTATCAATATACTAAGAATCCAACAAAATACATCAACAATATTCATAAATCACCTTTCATAAGAACAAAAAAAAAAATACTGACATTCTTCTGATGTAATACTCTCAATCCGATTTCCAAACAAAAAGTGATTACAAGCGAAAACTCACTCACCTGATTCAAATTTTCTAGTCAAAACACCACAGATGTTGTTGGAAAACTGTTTACAAGAAGAAGCACGTACGAAATCGATGAAAATACCAATGAACACGAAGTAAATCATGAAAAACTTACCAAACCTAATATAAGCACCACAATCGTTGTCTGGAGTTTCTATACAAAGAAGAAACCGAAGATCTTCTGTAGATTTTTTTTTAAATCGTGAAAACTTAAAAATATAGGATATAATTGTGTGTGAGATTTTAGAGGGAAACATGAGAATTTTATTAGACCTTTTTAGTAAATATATTAATTTCTTTCAAATAAATTCAAACTTCCCTTGAATAGATGATTCATAAAAGGGTATCATTGTATTTTACAATACAATGATATTCTTAAATAACAAACAAATGAATATATGTGTAATTAGCTTACACTTTTGACACAACTATAATAATTATACAATTTTTTGCTATTTAAATAAAGTTCCCTGATAATTATCCAATGATTATTAATCTAATTTAATATGTTCGACATATTAATTAATTCACTTTTAATAAATAATTATCCAATAAATATTGATGTTTTTACATGTGTATTAAAAAAAAAAAAAATATATATATATATATATATATCTATATCTGGTGTATAGCACATTTTGAAACTATTTGCACCTATAGCAAAATTTTTTGGTGGGCTTATTAAAATGACCAAAATGCCTCTTGCCCAAAAAACGATTGAAGTCGATCAGTCAAGTGATTGAAGCCGATCACTCCAGTGATTGAAGTCAATTAGTCCAATGATTGAAGTTCGCAGATTGAAGTAAATCAGTCCACTGATTGAAGTAAATCAGTCCACTAATTGAAGTCAAAGTTTGCTGATTGAAGTCGATCAGTACATTGATTGAAATCGATCAGTTCGTTGATTGAAGTTGACCAGTCAGCTGATTGAAGTCAATCAGTCGGCTAATTGAAGTCGACCAGTCTGCTAATTGAAGTCGATCAATACATTGATTGAAGTTGATTTATCCCATTGTCTTCTTCATCTCCGGACAAGCCTTCACCGGACTAATTTTCGTCGAAAAAACTCCATTGAAGTCGCTTTCATGCTTCAATTCGCGAGTGGACTGATTCGCAATGGCGATTTCAATCTGCAATGGTCGATCTCAATACCTTTTGCAATCGATTTCAAATTCACAATGGCAAATCTAGAAATCCGCTCCTCCTTAGAAGTGTCTTTGTTTGCAAATCACAAATCGTCTTCGAATTCATTCTCCAAATCAGAAACTCGAGCTCCGAAGACGACAATAATTTGATCAAAATTTCTCTTCTCCCAAACTCAACGACGATTTGAACAAACGAGGAAGAAGGAGATCGAAAAAAAAAAAAGAAGAAAGAACAATGCAAGGGTAGAACCAGAAATTTAGGGAAAAGAAAGAAGAAAATCTACCATATATGATTTTTTGAAACATTTGTGATATAATTCTAATTCTCATTAGAAATGTTGCTACCCACATCAAATTCCATATATTTTAACACTAATTTGTCAACTTAAAATTCGAAAAATTGAAAGATCAGATACGATAAAGTTCAAACATATTTTTTTAGTTCAATAACAATTAAATGTAAGAAAATTTAATCTTATAATCTTTTGATCATAAAAAACACATTTATCTAAAATAAGATTAGATTAGAAAGTAATTAAAGACTTTATTTCAAATATTTCTACAAAAAATGACAAAGTTCAAATCTCATTATATACAATTTCCTTCGTAAAAAATTTGGATAAAAAAGGTACATTTATATTGCTAAGTGAATGCTTATTTAATTAATAAAATTAAAATGAAAAACTATGAGGATTCGTAAAAGAAGGGACTTTCAACAAACTTATCAAAAATTGCAAAGGGAATGGTCATTATAATTGGGAAACTTTGACAGAAGGCGGGTTGATTTTGGGTATTTAGTATGGATATTCAAGTAGAGAATAATTATTACATTTTCATTTCAAATTGATTTTAATTGCAAGGATATCCAAATGGATTTTTATACATAAATTAATTTAATTTCAATCACCATTTTGTCCTTGATTACCTTATATGGTATTTTTTTTTATTTTATAATTTTCGAAATTCTAATCTTATTTTATTTTTTTGTTTTTATTACATTTATTTTTTCCTTATCTATGTGAAATTTTTTCCTTTTCAAGATCAATCCCTAATTTCCTTTTA
>JBBMEG010000022.1:6586888-6600500 GCA_037832605.1 Cyclanthera cordifolia
AAGGCGAGGCGCAATACATGCGCCTTGCGCCTAGGCGCGCGCCTGACCGCGCCTTACCGCGCCTTTCAAAACACTGCCCAAGCAAATGGATTGTTGATTCAATTTCTTCTCCCTTCCTCTTGTTTTGATAGGAAACATTACTTTGATTGATGAATGAAAAATATAACAGAAGGCCTTTCAATATTGAGTTTCTAAAAGCCCTTCCAATGCATAATAAGAGTGGATAAAGTATAATATTTGGAGGGTACTACAAATTTAGCCCAAGTCACAATAAAAAATGATTTCATTTTTGACTTTCCGAATAGTTCACCAAAAGGAATTGATGAGGAGGGTCCATAGAGTCTTTTTCTCCTCTTCAAAAGGGTGTACGCTAAAAGATTGGTAGACCAGATCTCTTATGTTGTCCGGTCTAACCATATTCAAATCAAAAGCCAGAAATTGATGATTCCAAATAGGCAAAATAATTGGGCAGCAACTAAATAGATAATGTTGAGATTCAGCAGCTTTGTAGCAGAGGATGCAACATTGAGAGGATAAGATCATATTTGGGCAATGATGTTGTAGCTTATCCTGAGTATTATGAACCCCATGACTAATCTCTCATAAAAAGAATCTAACTTCTTGGTTAGGCTGCCTTTCCAAAGATACAAGTAAAGATCAGAACATTGAGCATCAATAGGTTTTGATAGCTGCTGAAGGAGAGATCTTGTTGTGAAGAGATCCGATTTTCAATTCTCCATAGCCAAGTGTCGCTTATGTCATCAAGCTTTATAGGGTTAAGTGCAGATGATAACAATGCCCATTCATCAATATCCTCATTCTTCAAATGCCCTCTGAGATTAATAACCCAGGAAGCAGCTTCTTGATTCCTTATATTTTCTACCAGCCCCTCTTTCATACAAGATTAGTCATTATGTTTCGAGAAAGGAAGTTATAAAGTTTGTCTCTTAGTCCAAATGTCTTTCCAAAAGTTAGTTGGTCCACCATTCCCGCATTTATTAACAACAATTGTGTAGATCAGTTGCTTGCATTTGTCAAAACCCTTCCATGGCCCCCTTGAAGAGGTAATACCTCTCTTACCCAATTTGTATGATTGATCACCAACCCCAAATTTAGCTGCAATGCAATCTCTCCATAGGGCATCTTTCTCACATTAAAATCTCCAATTCCACTTAGGTAATAGGGGAGATGTTTTTTTGTTATGAATGTCTATAATCCCACGTCCCCAAACTCAAAAAGAACCTTGACTTTGTCCCATTTTATTAGGCAACTACTCTTATTGCCTCCTTTACCTCTCCACAAGAGCTCATGAGCTTTTCAATAGTATTGGTGATTCAGTGCCAAATAAGAGGTAGTAAGCAGGGAGATTAGTTAATATGAAGCTAATCAATGTAAGTCTACTCCCTTTCAAATATGCGCATTGACCTAATTCTGAAGTCTCTTCTCTGTCTTTTCAAGCACTGACTTCTGAAATTTGAGGGTTTTAGGCTTGCCATTTAATGGAAGGCCGAGATTTGAAGATGGCTAATGTTCAATCTTGAATACATAAGGAGTTGATAAGGAGACAATATCAGCTTCGCTAGTAAGTGAAGTCTTGCGAGCATTGATTTCAAATTGGAAGCCTTTTCAAATGCCTCAACAGTCTTGTAGATTGACAAAAGAATCTTTCTTCATTGAAGAAAACAAGATTGTATCATCTGCGACCTGCAAGTGAGTAATGGAGATGGTGGTCGAGGGGGACTCAAGGGAAAATCCTTCGTAAAGTCTTGTTTTTCAGCAAGAAAGGGTTGTCTGCTTAAAAAATGCATCACAAGGATAGAGAGAAAGGGGGAGAGGGGTCCCCTTGTCTCAAACCTCTCGAAGTTTGGATTTTTCCTCTAGGTCTGCTGTTAATGATAATGGAATAATTAGCAGATGAAATGTAGCCCTTGATTCCCTTTCTCTATACCACACCGAACTCTTTTTTAATCAAAATCTCATCTAGGAGGTTCCAATCAACCATGTCAAACGTGCGAACCCGAGCAAAACTAGGCAGATGCGTGAACGGAGAAGCATGAGCGTGCGAACACGAGCAAAACTGGGCAGATGCGTGAACGGAGAAGCATGAGCGTCAAACGTCACGACCTCGCGACCCAAAACGGCAAACTCACGACCCAAAACGTCGCGACCAAAAACAGCGAACCCATAGACGCGCGAAGCAGAAGCAGAACGTGCGAACTCGAGCAGCAAACGTCGCGACCAGAACGGCCCAAACGTCGCGACCAGAACGGCGTGAACAGACCTGCGTCGCGACCCGGACGGCGTGAACAGTGTGGCTGGACGGCTGCTGCGAAGCAAGGGTGATGAATTAGGGTTTTTTTTTTAGTTAGGGTTTGGCTCTGTTACCATGTCAAAAATAATACGGAGAAAAACTTTACTTCTATTTCTCACACCCTTAATGATACATAATAGGTTACTTAAATAGTAACATTAGCATTCCTACCTAGGAAAGGAAACTAATTAAAAAAAACAATATAATAAGATATATTTTCCTTATTATATTTACAAGAATAATATTAAAACTTAATATAACCTACAGAACACATCATGTATAGTTGCTTCCGGAGGTAACTCCAATTGATATGCCACTTTTTCTATGCATTCTTTGATCCGATATGGCCCATAAAATTTTGGTTTGAGCTTCTCACATCTCCTCTTCGCCAGTGATCTTTGTCGATATGGTCTTAATTTTAAAAAGACCATGTCGTCCACTTGGTAGGTAACTTCCCTTCTCTTTTTATCAGCGTATCTCTTCATTCGCTCCTGAGCTAGGTGTAGCCTCTCCTTTAAGGCGACCAAGACTAAGTCTCTTTTAATGAGTTGCTGCTCCACCGTGTTGTTGGATGTTTTGTGCTCGCCATAAGACACAATCGGGGGCGGTGTTCGTCCATAGACTATCTGGAACGGTGTTGTATTAATTGAAGCATGGTAGTTCGTTTTGTACCAGAACTCTGCCCATGGCATCCACAAACTCCATTGTTTTGGCTTTTCACTGCAAAAACATCTTAGATAGACTTCTAAACAGTTATTGACCCTCTCTGTTTGGCCATCAGATTGTGGGTGGAACGCGGTGCTCTTTCGAAGTTGAGTTCCCTGGCTCTTGAACAACTCATTCCAAAAATGGCTTATGAAGATTTTGTCCCTGTCAGATACAATTGAACGGGGGAACCCATGTAGTCTAACTATTTCCTGAACGAACAAAGCCGCCACTTCCTTTGTTGTAAAGGGATGTCTAAGAGTAATAAAATGGGCGTATTTACTTAACCTGTCAACTACGACCAATATAACATTCTTGCCTTTTGACATAGGTAAGCCTTTCACGAAGTCCATCGAAATGTCCTCCCAAATTTTGTCTGGTGCTGCTAACAGTTGTAGTAACCCTGCCGGTGCCATCGCTTCTGTTTTGTTTCTTTGGCAAGTTTGGCATTTACTGACGTATTTCTTAACGTCGATTTTCATTCCTTTCCATAATAATTCACCCGTTAATCTCTTATACGTGCGCAAGAACCCGGAGTGGCCTCCTAGCACTGAATCGTGATATGTATGCAAAATAGTTGGAATGAGAGTTGATGAAGCAGATAGGACTACCCTCCCTTTGTAAAATAGTCTCCCTTGGTCTAGTGAGTACTTGGGCATGCTGTTCGGATCGTCTTTTAAGGCTTCCATGATTTGCACTAAGTGTTCGTCTTCTCTAACTTCCTTCATAATGAGTGCCATGTCAACCAATGAAGGAATGGACAGCGCCTTCAACTCAGGTGGTATTTTTACTCGCGATAACACGTCAGTTGCCTTGTTGTCTAGTCCTGGGTGGTATTCGATCTCGAAATCGTACCCCAGCAGTTTAATCATCTATTTTGGTACTCCGGTTGTATTTCTGTTTGCTCGGTGAGGTAGCGGAGAGCCCTTTGATCCGTTCGGATCACAAACTTACGACCCAAAAGGTAGTGTCTCCATCGCTGTACCGCTAGTACTATAGCCATTAGCTCTCGTTCGTATATCGATTTGGCTTTGGCTGTTGTTGTGAGCTTTTGACTGAAGAAGGCTACCGACCTTTGGTTCTGAGACAACGCGGCACCCAGGCCATACCCCGATGCATCCGTTTCCACCACGAAGGGTAATGAGAAATCAGGCAGTGCCAATACATGAAGTGTGATCATCGCCCTTCTGAGAGCTTCAAATGCTGTGGTCGCATCATCATTCCAGGTGAAAGCATCTTTCTTGAGAAGATCCGTCAGTGGCGAAGCTATCGCCCCATAATTCTCCACAAACCTCCTGTAATAACCCGTGAGGCCTAGGAATCCCCTTAGCTCTTTCAAGGACTTGGGCATTGGCCACTGCATCATGGCTCAGATCTTTTTGGGGTCAGCTTCCACTCCTGCTTGCGACACCCAGTGTCCAAGATATTCACACTTGATTGTGCGAATACGCATTTCTTTTTGTTTGCGTATAGCCCATGGTCCTTCGAAGTATTGAATACCATTCACAAATGCTTCTCATGTGTATCTTCATCCAGACTGTAAACTAAAATATCATCAAAAAAAACTAACACAAAACGACGTAAGTAGTGACGAAAAACCTGATTCATTAGTCCTTGGAAGGTTGCTGGAGCGTTAGTCAAGCCGAAAGGCATCACTAAGACTTCGTAATGTCCTTTGTGTGTTCTGAAGGCTGTCTTCTCTATATCTTCCGGGTGCATTCGTATTTGATTATATCTCGACTTGAGGTCGATCTTTGAGAATACCTTGGACCCGTGTAGCTCGTCTAGCAGCTCTTCTATCACTGGTATAGGAAATTTGTTCGGTATTGTTTCTCTATTCAATGCTCTGTAATCGACACAGAACCGCCATCCCCCGTCTTTTTTCTTCACCAATAGCACGGGGCTGGAGAACGGGCTGTGGCTGGGACGTATGATTCCGGCTATCATCATTTCTTCAATCAGCATTTCTATTTCTGCCTTTTGAGCGTGGGCATACCGATACGGTCTCACATGGATGGATCCTCGCCCTGGTTTGAGCTCTATGCGGTGATCAATATCTCGTAGTGGGGGCAATCCCGTTGGATTCTCAAAAATTATCAAATACTCCTGGATCAGATTTTTTATTATCCTGGGCACCTTGTTTCCTTCTTTGAGGACTGTAGACGAGTAATTATCACCCCCTTCTTCGCCTCGCTCGCGTACGCCCACCAGATAACCCTGGTCCTTTTTGGTCCAGGTCTTATGCATCATTTTCAGTGAGACCTCAGCCCTTGTAAGCGTTGGATCCCCCTTGAGACTTACCTCCTCCCCCTCGAGTTCAAATTTCATAGTCAACGTCGACCAGTCGGTCTGCATCCTCCCAATCTTCCTGAGCCACTGCATTCCCAAGATTATATCTACATTCCCCAGTTCTAAGGGAAGGTATTCTTCACTCACCTTCACTCCTTGCAGCTGCAACTTGAGCCCTTTGCAAATTCCTCTACCTTTCATTGCTCCTCCCGTTCCCATGATCACACTATAATGCGCGGTGTTTGTATAACGCCACGGAAGCTCTTCAGCCAGTTTAAGCGATACGAAGTTGTGGGTCGCACCACAGTCGATCAACACTACCACCTCTCGGTCGCCAACTCTTCCTTTCAACTTCATCGTCCCTAGTGTGGTAAGTTCGATTACCGAACGAATGGCTAACTCAGCGAGTTCTACTACTCTTTCACTGTTATTTTCCTCTATCTGTTCTTCCCACTCCCCTTTTTCAACTTCCACGTCCCCCTTGTCAGTCACCACCATGATTCTTAATTCTCTATTTTCTCTGGTTTTGGATTTATGGCCAACTGAATATTTCTCGTCGCATTTAAAACAGAGCCCCTTCTTTCTCTTCAACTGATATTCAGCATCCGGTAGTCTCCTCGAAGGTGTCTCCCTTCTCATGGGTCCCTCCTTCTCAGGGAGTGTAACGGTCCTGATAGGGAACGTTTTGTTTCCTCTTGAGTTCCATTGGCGTGGGCTAAACGCTATTGGGCTGGGTCGACTGCCTCCCGATGGATTTACTTTGAAGCTTTTGCTGTCTAACTTACATCTCTCATCTAGGAGTCGGGCTTGTTCCATCATTTCTTCTAACACCCCTTGGGTTTACGACTCGTGACATAGGCCCGAAGTTTTTTAGTAAGCCCGTTTAGGAACACACTTTCCAGTACTTCTTCTTCTAAATGTGGCAAAGGCGCCGACAGGACTTCAAACCGATGTATATAGTCGTCGAGTTCCCCTTCTTGTCTTACCGCCAGAAATCGCGCACATAACGTTCCTTCGTTCATTGGTCGAAAATGCATGTACATTCTTCTCTTGAGTTCCACCCAGGTCGTTATCTTTTGTCGGCTATCTGTCCACCTGAACCAGTCTACTGCAACTTGCTCGCAGCTTATGACCGCGACATTCACCCTCTCCTGTTCCGATAGCTGATGTATATCAAAATATCGTTCAGCTCTGAATATCCACGAATCCAGATTTTTCCCTGTGAATATCGGCATTTCTAATTTCTTGAACTTCCCCTTATCGCCTCCTGTACTGATATGTTGGTCGTATGATCGTCCCTCAACTTCTTCTTCTTCGATAACTTGTTTTTGTTTTCGGTTTGATCCTTCAGCCTGCGATAACTGCCTGGTGACCTTACTATTTGTCATCTCATCTGCTACCCTGCTGATCGTTCTTTGGTTCTCCGCCACCCCCACATTCAGTTGTTCCATCACTTTGTTAATATTTCTAATGACCTCATCCATTTCGTCCAGCCTTCGATCAGCCCCATCCATCCTTTCTTCGAGCTGTCTCTGCGCCATCCCTCTTGTTCTCCCCAGGATGTCAACGTGCTCTGATACCAATTTGTCAGGTATCGATCCAACCTGGAAGAAAGAAAGAACACTCCCACACAACCACACAAGAAAAATAACACCTCAATCGATAATACTTAGGCCAGAACCTTTTATTTAGTAGGGATAATGTTTACAAAACTAAGAAATAGTAGAACAAAATGAACATAGGATTATCGACTATTACTACCCAGCCATTCGAGAGGGCTGGTGTCTCTCCTATGCCTAAACCTTTCTTAGTTTTTGCTTGCCTTCAAAATGTTTATCTCCCGGTATTAATATTCCTTGTGTCCTGGCTAAAAATGGGGACCACTGTCTTTTTACTCCCCACTATCTCCTGCTCCCGTACCACTTGGACCGTTGCCCCAATTGCCTCTCTTTGCGCGTCGGGTGTAGTTATGATCCTAGGTGGGTCCTTTTCTTTCTTGTCTTCTTCATTCCTTCCATCCTCATTCTCATCATCTTCAATTTCCACAATTTCTTCTCCATCTTCGTCCTCAATTTCCACAACATCATCCTTCTCTTTTGATTCTTTTTCCCCTGACTCATCCATAGCCGTTTTTCCCTTCCTAGCATAGGTTTGCCATTTGGTGGTCTCACAGGATGATCAAGCCAAATGTTCAAAAAGTGAACAGGAGGATTCCTTCCCAAGATTCAATGCAATGAGAAAATGATCAGAAGTAATTCTTTCTAACCATTGAGCTTTGACTGATTCAAATTTTTTAGAGATGCCTTCTTTAATAAGGAAACAGAGTCTTGATGGGGTTTTCACTTTCCCTAGACTAGGTGTTCTTTCCATTTTGCAACTTTATGTTAATGAGATCCGATTTTGCAATGAACTTGTGGAGTTAGTCATGCCTTTGGTCAGTGGAGATTCGGAAGATTTTTTCTAAGACCACCTAGTTATGTTGAAATCGCCGCCAATAATCCAATTGCTACCACATTTTACACTAAGAGAATCCAATTCTTCCCACAAGGAGTTTCATTGTTTACTATCATTTGGTCCATAAACACATGTGATCCAAAAATGATACTCATCGAGTAGAGCAACATGAAGGGAGAGGGTACAAGCTATAAAGCACGAACACTTCATTTTGGGCGGAGTGTCCGTGTCGGACACGGACACGCTCAACATGCCTCAGACGTGTCGGATATACGAATTGAAGTTTCCAGTTTTATTATTTATTTTTTATTTATTAACGGACACGCCAAGGACATGACTAAGACACGTTTGCAAGAATTGTTTTTTGAAAAAAATAGTTTGTTTAACTCAAATAAAATGATCATTTTGTTTCCTTTAATTAGCCCATTCTTAAAAAGTAAAACTTGCATTTTTTATCTTCTTAAAATTAAAAAACAAACAAACAAGCAAATTAACCTAATATAATATTGAATTGAACCGAGAAAACTTCTCCAACAATCTAATTGACGCCTACATTTGAGAAGAGAATTGTTCTACTTCCTCTTTGTCACTTTGCCTCTCCGCCAATCCATCTTCAACTAGAGTCGCGACACCATTAATCAATGAAAGGTTTATTTTTATAATAAACAAGAGTCGCCTCACATCCTTCCACTCAAACAACAACGAATCCTCTCTCTTGTGTAAATCTCCAAATCCCATCAAGTAAATGATTTCTTAAAAAATATTTAAGCATAGAAAAAGAGTAAAAATCAAATTACTTGGAATAAAATCATTTATTGTTTTCCTATTATTTGTTCTAGTTATTTTTATTTTTATTACTTTATATGTATATAAATAAAATCGACGTATCCCATAGGTGTCCCGGTCCTAGTTTTTTTCATAATTGGCGTGTCGCCGTGTCCGTGTCCGTGTCCAAGAGTTAGGGAAGCAACATGAGATTCGGCATTCGAACCTCTACAACATGCTTCCCTCTCTTTCTTTGATCATCCTATCAAGATAGTACCACTTCAACATATTGGAACCTGCTATATTACCAGATTGATAGAAACCAAATATATATTATAATAGAAAGATAACAAAGATACAAGATAACCCAAGTGTTCGTGGTATCTCACATTCTTAAATTTCACATTCCCGTTTGGTTCCCTTAATTTATCAAACGTAGAGGTGGCTATGGAAAGTTGGTTCAGAAAGAGTTAGAAGCACAGAGACAGCTTGTGGATTATGGTACTGGTTCACTAGGCTCTATGCCGCCAGTCATGCCTCCGTGTAAGTTGCTATGAGAAATTTTATGCATAGAAATTACTTGTAAACATTATTGGTTTTATATGCCTTTTTTATATGCATGTTTTTCTTCTTTCCCTGCAGATGGAAAACATGGTGGAAGCCGTGGACATGGGCATCGTCATGGTAGAGGTATCAAATTTCTGAACCATTTTAATCATCTGGTGAATGGCGATTCTGGTTCCTTTCTTACATTTGTCTGAATACATTGTTGTTGTTTAAAACCTAGATAACCACCACCGTAAGCGCTACCGAGATGATGATCGCCATGCCCATGAAAGCTCCAAGAGAACTTCAGATTACGAGTCCAGAAGAAATTCAAACCATGAATCCAGACCGGTAATTTCTAAATGCTGGCTTGTTTTAGACATATTTGCATGCTTAAATTTAGACACACAAGGCACCACGTTTAGAACATGCTATAGTTCATTTATGGGAATGCTCTTTTGCCCTCAGATACTAAAACAATTATTGAGTTAACTGCTTTCCTGTGGTTTTGACTTCAATATTTGACAGTATGTACTGTACTGTAACAGGAGAAGAACCCAAGGTTTCGGGAGAGTGGCGATTCAGATGAAGAGGATGAAGATGACCGAAAGAAGCGACACTAACCAGAGTGTAGTTATCATATTATTTAGGGGGCCACTTTAGTTGGCCTTGTATAGTCCAGTGGAAGGAACCATTTGAGTTGGCCTTGTGTAGTCCAGCACAAGTGATGACAGTTCATTACTTCTGCCTGTCAAAGCTAGTGAGTTATTTCCTTTTTCATCTCACGAGGTTTGTTTTGTTTAATGATGGAATGACTTTAATTGCTGTCTGTACTGTTTATTATAAGAATGAAGTAGGCATGTCTTCGAACATTCTTCAAAAAGATGAATTTTATACGAATTCTCAGCAGAAAGTAGTATCAGTTAGTTTGTTTTTGTTCATTGAATTGAATTTGAATGTACTTGGATTCATTTTATTTTTTTCTTTTGATATCCACTTGAGTTCATTTTTAACTATAGTTTGATGTACTTGGAAAGGCAGGCCTTGCTCTTTAACCACATTTTTCCGGATATCTTTCAAATCTGTAGACAGAACAAGGAAATTTGCTTCAAAGTTAATTAACCCGATTGCGTTATATGAAGGGTGTCCTAGTGTCTCCCACAGTCGTATGGTGGTAGGGTGAGTAGTGACCCTCCTCTACCCCTACGCCTATCTACTTTCTTTCTATACAACCTACCTTCCATGTTACTAACTACATTCTGGGAGACCTCTACGACTTTTAGTTTTGGGGTATAAAAACCAGAGTAACTTGGATTATCTCACGCAATTTTCTTTAGTAAGAATAATTTTATATATATGGGGATAAATTAACAATATGGACATCTCGAATTTAAATTTAGTATTATACAAATTTTCTTCATTTTTTTTAATAGATTCACAAGTTATCAGTTGGGTTGTAAAAAATAAATAAGTTATAAATACATTCTAATCCAATTAAACCTATGGAAAATTACCCCACAGTAACTTTTGTAAAATATAATTTCTAGATAGCATTTTTAAAAAATTTTAATTTTACCCATCTTTTTAGCAATGAAAACTATTGGTGAGTCTACTAATTGGAGGCCAGGCGAGGACATTTTGATCATTTTACAAAAATAACAATCTAATGTTTTACTATATAAGAAATATTTTTAGAATTTTGCTATACATAAATTTTTTTTTTGATTTTTTTTTTGGCTATACATGAAAAATCCCCTTAAATTTAATAGAGTTATTTTGATACATAGATTAGATAGGTTGTGAAAGTTTTAATTAGTTCAAAAAATCATCTTTTACCTCCACACGGCCATGTTACTATGTAGAGTGTATGATGTATCATCGCATGGTTCAAGAAAGAAACTGTAAGAATGCTCCATGCAAATTCTCGAAAGATTCTTCTAACAAGTTGGGACAATGGTCACATTGATTTTATTAGAATGGCATGAAGTATAGACATCGTCGTACATAGGCGAAAAAGTCGGTAGAAAGGATACAAGAAAAAAACATGGAGAGTTGAGAAGAAGACGTCCGGAGACAATACAGAGATGAACATAAGATTAAAGAGATTGTCTCAAATTTTGAAAACAAAATAAAAGAAAAAGAACAGATAAGAAGATAAGAAGGAGGACAAGGAAAGGGTTGAGAGTTTTGTTTTTAATTTAATTGTTGGATTTATGTGTGTTCTGTACACTGAACTGGTCGCCAGGCTACTCAACAGTTGCCTAATAATTTAATTTTTAACAAAAGAAGCACGAAATCAACGGCGTCCAGAAGCAACAAACCATTACAGCGATGGGTCACTGCATTCCGTTCCGTTTGAGACGCGTCGATTTTGTGCACCCGATGGACCCTCACACCTCACTTCTTGTGGCTCAACAATATTGTCTAATCTAATATTAAGAAGAAAAATAACTTTTTTTTTTTTATTTACAAGAAAAATATTATAAAGTAGCCAACCAACCGGTCAAAGTCTTTCATCAAAGGGAAACCAACATGCTGAAGAGATTTTTCCTCCGAATTCCCAGTCCCACCTTCATAATTTCAAAGGACCCTGTTGGGAAAAAACTATCATAATTATTGCCGGAATAAATAGAAAATATAAAAAAAAAAACAACAAAAGTTATAAAATCAGAGAAAAAACTACAAACATATGTAACTTTAACTATATGAAAAATTGCTATAATTACACAGATTTCTCTTCCCGATTTCAATTACATAAACATTTTCTTCAAAACTAATATTACTCACGCTCTTTGCCCCCATTCTCCGTAAGAGAATTCTTTTCTTCGTAAGAGAATACAAAAAGAATTTTACTAGAGTAAGCTTACCAAGCTTAAATTGCTTCTAATTGAGATGCCTTGAATCAAGGACTCATGCTTCTTTTATAGTGCTTGGAGCACACCTCTTCCTTGCATCTTTTCGATGTGGGATAATTTACTTCTAATATTTTTCCAAAAAATTTAACAAATTCTACCTTGACGAAATATTTGAAGCATCCACATCTATTGCTGCAACATTGTCTTTACCAACATCATAATCCTCAATTCTGAGAATTATACCATACTCCACCATAAAAGTAGACCAAAACTCACATTCAAACAATTTTCTTCTTCGTCACATGTCAATACATCTTACTGATAATTATTGTGTAACTTCCACCTACTTGGCTTACTTGAAAGTTCTCTAACAACCAACATAACTTCCATCACACACCTTGCATAATCATCAAGTCAATGCCCATGTGCAAACTTGTCAAACCACTGACATCACATCTCTATCATGACAAAGCGGATATACCATAAGGATGATTTCATTCTTTCTTCATAGAGATTCACCATCTCCATCCTTTAGCAAGAGAGACCACATCAATATTCGAACCCACACCCTTTGACGAACTTGCTCTCATGTGACCAATCTGTGCGTGTTCCCAACAACATTTCTTCTCCCCAAAGCCTTTTTTCTTCTCATAATTACTTGACTTTTTAGAACCTCTGCTGGAATCACCACTAGATCCATAATGGATCATCATCACCACTTATTTATTTTTTATTTTAGAAGCATCACATCTTCTTTTCAAATTCTTGCGTGATCTAGATTGTATCAACACATCTCGAACTTGTACTTGCACAAGCCATTGATCATCCTTTCATCAAATCTTCACATCAATTTTCACTACACTCGTAAAGGTTTACATATCTGCTTCACTCCTAGCAAATCATCAAATAGTAAACAATATTATTCCCCAGTTGTAGTTCATTTCAAGAATTCTTTTATGATGTGCGGAAGCCCAAACAAAGCTGCAATCATAGATCATACTAAAAAATTTAAAAACTACGAACCTAAAGTTCTGATACCACTTGTTGGGAAAAACCTTCTAAAATTACTCCATGAATAAGTAAAAAATTATTGAAAAATTAAAAGGAAAAACAACAAAATAGAAAGCAAGTATTTACATGATAAACTAAAAAGCTAGAGAAATAATCACGAACAAAAAGAACTTTCACTATGTGAAAAATTGCTACAATCACACATAATTCTCTACTTGACCCTAATTAAATAAACACTCTTTTCAAAACTTATACTACTCACACCCTTTGCCCCACTCTCCACAAGAGAATACAAAAAGAATTTTACTAGATGGTAAGGCCCGACCCAAACTAAGGCCACTCAAAGGGCTACACTCTAAATGCATGATTTAAATGGTCCTTAGAGAAAAACAGAAAGCATGCCAATAAATTCCTCATTTATTAAGCAACAATAGTTGTTCGAAAACATAAAACGGGTACCCAGTTATAAGAAAATCAAAGGAAAACTAGAGAAAATGTCATACAACAGAAATCAGTCTTGTAAAAAAAAATTTAGACGAACAATGCGGAATAAACAAATGCACTAAACCAGACACAACACATCACGAGCCCATGGTATTTCGGGGGGGGGGGGGGGGGGGGGGGGGGGGGGGGGGGGGGGGGGGGGGGGGGGGGGGGGGGGGGGGGGGGGGGGGGG
>JBBMEG010000022.1:6606354-6622574 GCA_037832605.1 Cyclanthera cordifolia
GAAATGAGTGGTTAGAAACAAATTATTATTTTGATTGATTAGAAATTAGTGATTATTTTGAGTGATTATAATAACTCTTTTGAATGTGCATGTTTGATGAAGAGTTAGTCAAACCTCGTCTTTAGTAGCTCGTTAATAATGTAAAACAAACACCCACTTAGGGATTCTTAAGTACTTTATCTATTTATACTGAAAGAAATTAAGAAATCACTTCCATGCTCCCTTATTTCTCTAAACAAATTTGTACCCCAAAGGACTGTCCCACAATAATGCTTCACACTTGTATTAAAAACAAAACATTGATTCTCATGAAATGGACACAGTGATGCATAAATACTTACAACATAGCCATCAGCAGTCCAGCTTATTACATCCCATTTGACAGTAATGTTTCCATTTGGATCAAGAGGATCATATGCTTCTGAAAATTAAATAAGAAATGGAAGAGGTAAAAAAAAAACACTAAGCAGCATCAACGATCAAACAGTCCTGGAAAATCACCAGTCAACTAAAATGATTACAAGAAGAGGCCCAGCAACCAAAACCAATATGGTCCATGAACTGAATTTAATACACCTCTTAACACTGTTAGGAAAACATCATTTCTTATCCATTATTTACGCATTCTTATTTATCTTTGCACTCAATTTTATCTCAGAAATCAAACCAATATAGCATAAAAAAGATATCACTTTCTGAATAAAGAAGAAACAACGGGATTACACCTCCAACCTTCAAAGTCAGAATCGTATGCATGCGTAGGGCATAATACATTAAACCCAAAAATTCTTAACCGCACGATTGAAATATTTAGAAAGAAGACCCAAAAAACTGAAATCCACCCATGTGACCAAGGCCCAATAATAAGATCAAAAACAAAGAAATGAGGGGGAAAACTTTCCCCCCCTGGAACTCAAAGTAATCAAATAACCCAACTACTGTTTTCATCATTCGTCGAATCCAACGGAGGAATAAATTCCAGAATCGATCAGTCACAAAAACAAGAAAAAGAGAGGGCGATCATTCTAAACAGAGACGATTATGAAAACAAACAAACAGACCAACACACATTGAAGAAAAAAGGACAGAGATTAGAACAGAGGAGAAAATGAAACCCATAAAAAACAAGAAGAGGAAGCAAACCTGTTAAAGTAAGAAAGGTGGAGAAAGCAAGAAAAATGGGGAGAAGGGCCACAAGAGAGGGTAATCTGAAAATGGGAAGAGCCATAGTCATGGAATTCCTTCAGGTTTTGGGTTCGTGGGTTTAAAGCTTTTGTGATTCGCAAAGAGAAAAAGTAAAAACGCGTAGAGGAGAAATAGGAAGGGAAGACGAGGACTGTGTGCTTACTTGGCCAGCCGTTTTGAGGAGTGGAGATGAAACCTTTTTGAGAGCCCACTGAGAATTTTCTTTTTGAATTGACAAATATACCAAACTGTCAGTTTCCATGCCCCTCATCTCCTCAGCTCACCAACAAGTATTCTTTTGCCCCATATTTTAATCCTATTTTATATCCTTTTATTTAGTACATGGGAAGTTCTAGAGAGAGAACTCTCTCTAGACCTTTTTGTTTAGAGCTCAATCCTTCTCGGTCAAACCTTCTTCTTTTTTGTATCCTTCTCGGGCTCAAACCTTCTTCTTTTTTATATTTGCATAGTCACAAACCTCAATACACGCGCTTAGGATTATCCCCAAGTAACATTCACGGTCATTACACCTTCAAGTTGTAACGTCCAAGAGTTATCTGAGAAGGCCAAAGCCCTTCGGGAGTCGCCATGGAGGTCAGGACCCCCGGGGATCAATTGAGTCCAAGTAACATGGGGCCATTACAAGTTGTAAAATTCCGAAGTTATGCCAAGAAGGCTAGAACCCCTCAGGGGTAGGCCATGGAGGTTAGAACCCCTAGGGGTCAATCGAGTCAAAGTTAACATCTAATATCGTTACACCTCTAAGTTGTAACGATCAGGATTTATGCCGATACTTATTTCAAGCTTAATGGTTGACGTTGCAACGACGCACCATTAAGTGAGCTGCAACGGTTACAAGTCCAGCAGTTATAAAAGAGTCAAAAGATCATAATTTCAATTCAAACTGTTCCAAGCTAAATAAATCGAATTAGCTACTTTACGGTAAGCTATTCTAAACTCTCAAACTCTCTTTAATGAATCTCTAAATACTCGACTGACTTAAGTTTCAAAGGTCATGCGGCTCACATCAGACAAGTGTGCTTATTATTTATTGATTTGCAAGTATCTCATTCTTGGTAATAAATACAAATTATTCTCTTTGATCTCAAAGTACCATTTGTTGGAATCAACCATATATTTAAAATCTACCATTTGTTGGAATCAACCATATATTTAAAATCAAACATAATAAAGTCTTATAAAAACATATAAAAGAAATGGCTAAGGAAAACAAATACGTATGTATATGGTAAGAAAATTGAAATTATATAGTGAAAAAAGGAAAGAACTATCCAATAAAAAAATATAAAGAATATGTTTATTAAAAAATACAAGTACCGAAAACTAAAGAAAAAATGATTAAAATATTATGAAGCTAAAAAAACAAATTGTTAAAAAATAGCAGTTTAATTAGTTCAATAGTCTGCCTCAAAAAAAAATCTTAAAAAAAAAAAAACTAAAAATTCCAGAAAAAAAAAAGTGATAGATAAAGAAGGCTGCTTCAAGAATTCAAACCAAGAATCACCTAAATTTGGGGGCCAAAATACACTATGCAATAAACCATTCATTTTTATCTAAAGGGTTGGCCATCAACTTTCAAAAGTTCAAGTTTGCTCCATAAACTTTAATAATACTTTAAAATTGGTCCTTATGATTTATTTAAATTTAAATTAAATTAAATTAATTCAATAATGTTAATAATTTCAATACAAGTAAAGAAAATATGTGAACATATTTTTAAAGTTTATAGGGAAAGATGATATATTTTTTAAAAAAATTAATTAAAAAAAATAACCAAATATAAGTTTTTTTCGAAAGTCTAAGGAATAAAATTAAACTTTTAAAAGTTTAGGGACCAAAATAGAACAAGTTTGAAAGTTTAGGGACCAAAGTGAAACAAACTTCAAAATCTAGAGATTAAAATTAAACTTTTAAAAGTCTAGGGACTAAAATGGAACAAAAGTAAAAGTCTAGAGACCAAAATGATATTATTTGTGATTGTTAGGTAAATATTTTGGGAGGCCATACCCGTAGTCCTCATGGAAATCCACCCACAGTGAAGACTACACTGTCATAATTTAACATTAAAGAGATAAATGAACTATAATGTAGAAAAACCCTAAAACTATAATCTTAAACCTAATTATTCATTTACACAATTGTATTGAAGATTCACCTTATGCAATCTATTTACAAATATATCAAAATTTCAAATTAGGGCTACTACAAACACAAAACCTTCATTTTAAGACACTAATTTTTATGGCTTAATGGTCAGCCGTTTAAAACTTCCGCAGTTAAGTTGGGAATAAATACCGGCTTAATTCCCGACCATTACCTCTTAGAGATAATGATCTTCACTCAGAGGTTATTTGGACTCGGCCAACCTTTGCAGATCCTCACCTTCATGGTCGACCCATTGAGGACGTGGCCTTCTCGGTGTAACTCAAGGACGTTACACCTAATTGGTGTAATGTTCCTAAACGTTACTTGGACTTGGTCGACTCATCCATAAGAGAGTCCTAACCTCCACAACCGACCCTCTAAGGTTAGCCCACTCGACCAATCTCCTTACAAGTCGCCTTTGGTCTTAATCAACCCTTATGGGTTCTCACCTCCACGATTTGCCCCTAAAGGATGGTTCTGACCCTCTCGACATAACTTCTGGCCGTTATCAGTAGATCTAGTTGTAACTTTAGACTCTATCGACTCTTGGAGGAGAGTTCTAACCTCCACATCCAACCCTTAGGGGAGTCAAGGCCTTCTCGTTGTACCTATCGGTCATTGCTACCTTATGGTACAACGATTCTAGTGGTTACTTAGACTTGGTCGATTTGTCAAAGAAAGATTCATAACCTCTATGGCTAGCCCTTATAGGGCTTCCACCTATTCAACCGATCCTCTTGGAGGTTGGCTTTGGTCTTAGTCAACACTTAGGAGTTCTTACCTTCATGGCTCACTTCTAAATAGGGGTCCTAGTCCTCTCGACGTAACTTCTGGTTGTTATTAGTGGATCTCGTCATCACTTGGACTTAGTGGACTCCTAGGGGAGAGTCCTGACTTCCACAATTGACCCTAGGGGGTTGAAACCTTTCTTTGGCCAGCCCTTGGGAGGGCTGAATTAGCCTCAGCCTCATTTGATTGACCCCTAGGAGGTCAAAGCTACCTTGGCTGACCCCTATGAGATCCTGGCCTATCTTGATCGACCCATAAAGGCTAGATTGGCCTTGGCTTACCCCCGAGGGGTCAAGACCACTATGGCCAACGCTTGAGAGGTCTCAACCTCTTTTGGCTGACCCTCGAGGGGTCTTGGCCTACCTTAGCAGACCATTGAGAGGGCTAGATTAACTTTGACCGACCCTCGAGTGGGTCAAGGCTGCCATGGCCGACCCTTGGGGGAGGGGTCAAATTGAGCTTGGTCGACCTCTAAAGGGTCAAGGCCTCTTTGGCCAACCTTTGAGGGCTCTTGGCGTACTTTGGCTGTGTAACACTCAAGTTTGCAAAGGGTACATCATTGAACCAATTCCACATTAAATAAGAGAGATCCTTTTGATAAAAGGCTTAAAATAATTGATTTGTACTACCTATACTAATAAGGTGCATCTTTCTTTTCGATGGCTCAATTAAAGGAACTTCATAGTTAAGCGTGCTTAGCTTGAAGTAGTCCTTGGTTTGGTGACATTTTAGGAATTTTCTTAGGATTCATGTGAGTGAGGACAAAACATGCTGAAAGGACTTGTGTTGGTTTATGGGGATAGTCTTCATCTTAGAAGCACTTTAAGGTTAGTTAACGTAGTCGGGTCGCAAGGGATGTAGGGGGATGCCAGGGCCCAAAGAGGCAAGATCTTGATTCTATGACCTCGTCCAAATCCTAGATCAGGGGCGTTCAAATGGTATTAAAGTGATACCTCTCCTAGTAATATGTGGTTCGGGGACGAACCAAAGCGGAAGCTGGTGGGCATGTAATTCCTAGTTTGCAAGGGGTACATGAATGAATCGAGTCCACATCTGAATAACAGGGATCCTTGGGATAAAAGACTTAAGATAATAAATTTGTACTACTGATACCAACAAGGGGCAACTTCTTTTTCGGTGGCTAACGCAAAGAAACTTCATAGTTATAAACGTGCTTAGCTTGGAGTAGTTCTTGGTTGGGTGACTTCCTTGGAATTTTCTTAGGATGGACATGATTGAGAACAAAACATGCTAAAAGGACTCGTGTTGGTCTGTGAGAGGCGGTCGGATTGACCTTGGCCCGACCCTCGGGGGGGTCTCGGCCTTTTTTGGTCGGCCCCTTAGCGGTCAGGCCTCCCTTGGCCAACCCCCAGGGGGTTTTGGTCTTGTTCGGGTATTCCGAGATATTTTTGCCTATAACATTACCCCACTCTTCATTTCCAAGTTTCCTAAGTTGTCGAATTTTGAAGAGTAGTTAATGACTTGTTTTTTCAAGCACATAGATAAGACATTTTTCTTTTTTAGAGCATATCTTCAAAATAGTCATCTCTAAGTTTAATGGAAAATTTGTTTTAAGGATTATTTAGGCCATATTCTTCTTCTTCTTTTTTTTAAGAATATCTTTTCCTAAATAATATATCCAAGAAATCAAATATTTGCTTGAAGAATATTTATATTAATAAGGCCATATTGTTATTTTTAAGAATAATTTTTCCTAAATAATATTTACATATATTTCTTAAGCAAAATATTTTATCCTAAGAGAATTTTTCTTCGCTTATTTTTTTCGTAAAATTTTCACTCAAAAAATTCACCATTTTTCTATCCCCTTTGGCCGAAACTTGCTTCTCACTAGGCTTAAATTTTCTATTTATCAGAGTTTCGGAGGAGACTTATTTTGTGCTTTGGACTTTTGGAAAGCATTTGTTGGAATTCAACTTTTCGGTATATACCCTCCATTTTTCCGACTTTATGCTAGTAGGTGAGTGCATTTTCAAAAATCTCAGGTGCCAAATATGACCTTTTTTGGAGTTTCGGCACTCTATTTGAATTTATGTACTAAGTTGGTCCTCTAATTGGAGTCTTGCCACTTTTCTAGGTAATTTTTCAAATTCTTACCGAATAAGCTTCTTTTTCAATATTTTGCACTAAGTAGGCCTTTCATAGAGCCTTACCACCTTTTAGGCATTTTTATTCAAAATTTCAACACAAAGGCTTACATTTTTTTAAATTTTAACCTAAGTAAGATCTCCCTAGGAGTCTTGCTACTTTTTTAGACACTTTTTCAAATTTTAAGCTAGTGAGGTTCTCTTAGTAGAGATTCACCCACCTTTGGCTATGTCCTTGAATTTTTAGGCTAAATAGGCTCAGAGACTTGTCATTTTTAACTCTTTTTCGACTGAAAGGTTCCCAAGGCCCTCGATGTAGAGACTTTTCCTTTTAAGCATTATTTCAAAATTTTAGGTTACTTAGGCTTCCTTTATAGAGATCTGCCCATTTTCTAAGTGCTTTTCAGATTCTTGCTTCTTCGTAGGTACCTTCTTATTTTTTTGTTCATGGATTCCTCTTTCAACTATGAGAATGAATTGCATTATACCTTAGCGTCCTCTTTTCACAAAAGAACTCTACACAAGGCTCTAGTGGTAGGGTTAGGATCACAACCAGTTGCCTTTACTTTGACCTAAACAGACTTGGATGAGCTTAGGGTCCAATACCTTATCCCTTCAGAGATCACTCTTAGACTTCCCCAGGACAAGGAAATGTATGAAAAACCTCCTCTTAGCGAGGTGGCACTTTAAGTCACTGTATTTGATTGTGGGTTCCGGTTGCCTTTGATCACTTCTCTTCAAGAATTTTTATGCATGACTGGGTTGGCTCTGCCACAGCTAGCTCCAAACACCTGGAATGTCTTTTTTGGGATTCACAACCTTTGGATTTACACAGGATTTGAGGGTCTTTTCAGCATTAGAGACCTTCTCATTTCGTACCGCTTCTGCCAGCATCTTGATTTGACTGTGGGATGTTACCTCACACCCCGGAGTAAACTTTCTTCATTGGTGGTTTACCCCAACTTTTAGAAGGGTGGAAAGAAAGATTATTTTTCACTGAGGGGGCCATGAGCAACCCCTAGTGTATGTCGAGGCCTCAAAGGTTGTTCCTACTACCTTCGAAATCTATGGTACGTCTCTTTTCTTTGTTTCAGTACACACTATTTGCTTTGTGCTTATGTTTTGACCTTGTTTCCAGTAAATAAGAAGTTGAGTCCTTGCTCTCAAGATTGAAGTTCTACGACTTCGTGATGAATTTTATCCTGACGAGGTCATCCGTAACACTCAGTATTTGACCACTAAGTCTTTAACGCTTTACAACCTTCTTTTGTCAGCTATGTCTTATGATTTGAACTCGGGATCTCCCATCCCGCATGAGGGATCCGTTATAGGTAGGTTGTTCAACACTTAGATTTGTGTACCTAAATCATGTAGATGTCACATAATGTATTGTTTACTTGTGTTTAGTTGCCATAGATTATGAACCTTTGCTGAGGTGTGCCTTTGATGTCGTGACATATCACTCATTTTATTCAGTTTTTAGGCCTTCATTAATGACACAATTAACCTTACTTCAGGGGATTGGCTGCTTTTGGTTGGTGGGGATGGAGGCCTTCCTTTTCTTAAGGTTTCGAATGATATAGATGTTGAGTAAGATCTTGAGTTTGATGGAGCGAGCATTGCATTCGATCATGCTTCTTTTCAAGCCCGAGCTAGTTCTTGTACGCCTTGGATGTCCTTATGCAGCCTTCCTTCTGGATTTCACTCTTATCTGCTATTAGGACTGTACCGTCTAAATTTGGACTGAACAGAGGAGAGGACCTTGGTTTCTAGCCTATAGACCAAGGTAAAGACTTCTTCTGCGCCCTTTCCGCTAGGAGATGACTCTATGGTTTTGAAAAAGGGGACTCGCTTGATGCACGAGGTATACTTGCTAAATTTCTCTTTTGTGATACATTTGTCTAAGTATTTAGGCTGACTTTTTTTTTTATTATTTGCAAGCCTATATGCAATTTGCCTTAGCTTCACGCAACTTTTATGAAGACTTACGCCATACCTACTCTTCTTAGTCTTCCATCACTAATCAATTCAAATGGGAATTGGCTTAGGCTCGAGATGCTAAGTGTGACGCTGAGGTTGCCTTAGCCAACCTTCTGACTTCCGGTGAAGCGGCTCGAAGTCTCGTTGCTCGTACCCGTAAGAAGGAACTATCTACAATCGCTCACCTTCGCCGAGAGTTAGCTTCTAGTGAAAGGAAGCCGAAAAAGCCTCTTACTTAGCTAATTTAGTGAAAGACTCTCCTATCTTTGTGATTTTAAAAGAAAATACTAGCGTGACTGCCATTGGTTGGGCATTGGATCGAATCAAGGGGGAGTTAGCTATGACAATCTTATTCCTCTCTTCAAGTCTTTTTATACCACCACTGCGGAGAAAGTTGCTGATCCTTCTCTACCATCTTTTGAGTCGAGACTTCCCAATGACCTAACTTAAGTTGTTTTCTATGATTCTCGTATCTTATAAGGAGTGTCTGAAAGTTATATCCTGGAGGCCCTTTATGATTATTCTTTGATGTAGAACATTTTTATTACTTTTGAAGTATAACATTTCTCTAAGTACTTTGCGTTGGTGCTTGTTGAGTACTTTCTTTTTCTTTCGATTGTAACTTGGAACTTTTTAATGCTAGCATTTTACTGTTGATCACTTCCCCTCGTGCTGACCCCCACTTTAAGCTTATTGACTTATGATAACATTAATATACTTAAGCTTAAATTAAGAGAGCTTTTGGTATAATGAGAAAATAAGTTCTATTGCTGACATTTATTGGAAACTTGAATTACATTCTATTGAAAGTAGTTTTTCAAATATGTCGCGTTCCAAGGATGAATGATCTTTATCCTGCCCATATCTTTGAGTTAGTAGGTGTTTGGGAGAGCAACTTTGGTGATCTGGTATGGTCCTTCCCAATTTGGCCCCAAGACTCCAGTATTGAGTTCTTTGGTGTTCGACATCACCTTCCTCAACACCAAGTCGCCTACTTGGAAATGCTTTGTCTTTACTTGGGAGTCGTAGTACTTGAAAATTATGCTCTTGTACTGTGCCACCCTTATGTGGGTTGCATCTGTTCTTTATTCTAGAAGATCTAGACTCATCCGTAGTTGTTATTTTGTGTTGGATCAAAAGATTCAATGTGTGGGGATGGAAGACCTATCTCGACTGAGATTACTATTTTCGCCACAAATGCTACTGAGTAAGGGGTCTCACTTGTTAACGTTCTAGGTGTGGTGTGATACCCTCACAATACTTGTGGAAGCTCTTTCGCCCATAACCCCTTCAAGATTTTGAGCTTGGCCTTGAGGTTCTTCTTGATGATCTTGTTAACTGCCTCAACTTGCCCATAGTTTAGTGGTGATCATGATCTCAACTGGCACGATTCTGCCTAATTCTGTTTCATAAGCACCAGCTAACTTTGCCAAGGCGTCGACGTTGGCATTTTGGGACTTGGGTACTTGTTTGATCTGAACCTCTGCGAACGATGCTAACAGTTGTTTGACCCTCTCCAAGTAGGCCATCATTCGACTTTCCTTCGCTTGATACCCCTGGTGCTTCACTAACAATCAATTAAGAGCCACTCATGATGATGAGTTGTTTGGCCCCTATCGTTGTGGCTATCACAACCAAATAATCAAAGCTTCATATTCAGCCTCATTGTTTGACACTTGGAAGATGAACTAGAGGGCAACTCTTTCTAGGTATGCAGCAGCAAATCCTACTTCACTACCCTTATTGTTTAAAGACCCATCAACATAAATAGCCCACATTCTTGGACTTTCCAGGATTTATATTTCCTCTTGCTTCTCAACGGGTGAGGTGAGCTCTACAATGAAGTCAGCTACCACCTGCCCTTTAATCAAGGATTTGGCCTGGTACTGTATATCATATTCGCTTAGCTCTATCACAAATTTTCATCAATCATTGAACGACATCCGGCTTCTACAAGACTTAGCGTAGAAGAAAATTAGTCAACACCATTATCTTGTGGACTTAGAAGTATGGACGCAATCGTATAACTGATGCTACCAGTGCTAATGCTAGTTTTTCAACTTGGGGATAATGGGTTTCCACATCCAGCATGACCTTAGTGTTGTAGTATATCGGTTGTTGAATTCTATCGATTTCCTTGATCAAGACCAAGCTTACTGCTTTCTTCGACGTAACTAAGTAGAGGAAAAAGGTTCTCTCCTGATACTGCTTGGAAAGAAGAGGTGCAGCTCCCAAATATGCCTTAAGCTCATCTAGGGCTTTCCTGCATTCCGGGGTTCATTCAAACTTTCCCTTGTTTTTTAAAATTTCAAAGAACGAGGAGGCACTTATATGTGGCTCAGCTTATGAACCGACTTAAAGCTACCACTTTCCCTTTTAAACTTTGTAGCTACTTCAATGTCTGGGGAGGCTCTAACTCTAGCACAGCTTAGATCTTCTCTGGGTTGGCTTCAATTCCTCTTTGGAACACAAGGAAGCCCACGAATTTACCCGATAAACTCCAAAGGCACACTTTCTCAAGCTTCATTTTGTATTATCATTTAGTGTGGAAGACCTCTATCAGGTCGTGCTAATGTCCTTCCACTCGCTTGCTCTTCACCAGCATATCATCCACATAGACTTCCATGCTCTTGCGAATCAGGTGGGCAAATATCTTATTGACCAACCTTTTTATTGGTAGCACCTGCATTCTTTAGGCCGAATGACATGGTGTTGCAATATTATAAGCCTCTATTGGTGACGAAGGACATCTTTTCTTGATCGTCGAGATGCATCCTGATCTGGTTGTATCTGAGTAAGCATCCATGTAGGTTAACAAATCATGTTTTACCGTAGCATCCATTAGTTTGTCTATGCGAGGTAGCGAGAAACTGTCTTTTGGACAGGCTTTGTTGAGGTTAGTGAATTCAATGCATGTCCTCCACTTCCCACTTATTTACCACAACAACATTAGAGAGCCTTCGGGGTAATGTACCTCCTCAATGAACTTTGTCTTCGACAGTTTATCTACTTGCTCAGTAATGACTTCATTATGTTTATGGTTGAACACTCTTTGCTTCTGGCGCACAGGTTAATAGTCCCAATCGACATTGAGTTTATGGACCATAACTCTTGGATCTACTCCCGACATGTCATAAGTGAACCAAGAAAATATGTCTACATTTCTTTGCAAGAACTCTATAAGACTTGCTCGTTGCTCTAGGTTTAAGTCGGTATCAATTCGACAGCTTGTGTTGCACTCAGCAAGGGCACAACTTCTAACTCTTTAGCAGGTTCTTCTCTGTCTCGTTCAACTTCTCTTGAGGAAGTACTTAAGTCTATGTCAGAGCATGCCCCTCCTCAGGTGCTATCTCTTAGACACCCTGACCTGGCACCGACTCCTCTTCAATGGCTTCTACCTCTATAACTCCTACCACTCCCCCGTAGGGTTGTGTGGTAACACGCCCTAGAGGATAGTTGCTCTCCTCTGACTTGCCCTACCCCCATAGGAGTAGGAAACTTTATTAGTTGATGGTAGGTTAATGCGACTGCCCTTAAGCCATGTATAGTGGGTCTTCCTAATATTGCGTTGTAGGCAAAATTGTCATTTAATACCAGAAAATTCACAAAGTAGAGGACTATGTTGTCCCCTTCGCCAAAAGTCATTGGGAGTTAAACTAAACCTTCAGGGGTTAGAGTGCTCCCACCAAATTTGATTAGGGGTATTATATTCGACTTAAGCCTTTCTCTTCCCAATTTCATGGTGTCATACACTTTTAATGATAATACATGCGTCAAACTACTAACATCGATGAGGATCCTCCTGATATGAATGTTGGAGGCTCTGTGGTTGGTGTGGTGCTACAACTTCGACGATAGTGAAATCGAGTAGCTCGTCTACAACTTCCGTCATTCGTACTTCTTCGCCTCTAAGCATGCCTCTAGCCTATCTCGCCTTCTCCTTTCGACTCTAGCTGGATTCTTCTTCAATAGGTCTTTCATCGATGGTTCTAATCTCTTGAGGTGGTAGTGAATTTTTGCCTTCCCTTTTCTTTTCAAGGCACTCAGACGTTTTTTTCACCTTCTCCAACGTATTTGTCCAGGCATCCTCTTCAAATAAGGGACTATTTCAAATCATATCAGTCTAAAGTTGCGAAATAGGTAGTATTTGCCCTTATTTCACTTGTTGGACCCCATTTTGATCTTTCTTGGTCACTTTAACATCTCCATATCTTGAATCTTCATCAATTTGCTCTACTAGAACCACCATTAGAGTGTACTTCTCAAACCGACTAGGTGGTACCCCCTTCGCTTCTGTGACTCCTTGTAGTCAAACTCACGACGACTTGTGGTCTTCTCACGCTAAAAAATGGAGCACTTTCCCTCAATGTTCTTCCGAGAATTCACCAGCTCCCTTACACTCGTGTATTTCTATGCCTGAGCAAGTAACTCGACGTGCGTGAATGAAGCTTTCTTTCACAATGACCACAGAAACCTCACATCTCTGAGTCTGGCCACAACCATCGCAAGTGTCATACCATCGGTGTACCCTTCAACCTGCAACACCTTGTTGTTGAAGGTGCTATGTACTTTAGAAGGGTCTCATGGCTTTTTTGCTTCATGGTTAGTAGATGTGTGACTAACTTTTTCTGATCTCGTCGACCCAAGAAATGGGAGACGAAGGCTCTAGCTAGCTCTCGAAATGACGATATTGATTTTCTTTTGAGTTTCCTAAACCACCTCCTCACTGATCCTGTAAACATAGAAGAAAATTCCCTACATTTAATCACGTCTTGGACTCCACAGAGTTTCATCCATGATCGAAACATATCTAAGTGCTCAGGATTCTTGGACCCGTCGTAAACTCTTTATTTTTGGCAGCTTAAACTTCACTGGGACTGGTTTCTCTATGATTTCATCAGTGAAAAGAGGATCAACTCGATCGACTAGATTGTCCAAGTCGAGCCCGTTTTGGTCTTATGCTTTCTTTATATCACTTATATGGTCTTGGAGAATGTGTAACTAAGCTAATCAAGGTTAGTCTTCAGCCTCGTTAGATACCTCTCTTTCCGTTGTTAGTTGATTATCGCTCTTAGCTTCATTCTCAAGTTTGATCTAGTTACATGTGCCCTTAGGACTCCTTGATGCTAAGTACAATTCCTTTATAGGTTGCTTCGCGACTTGTTCTATTAACTGAATGTGCTTTATAATGACCTCCACCACTTCGAGAGGCTACTTGGTGCACCAAGTGCTCTCTTCTTCGATCGTTACACCCCAATCAAAGATGATTGATCAGTCTTGGGTGTCGGAAGGTAACCTCTCTTAGAACCTCGGTGGCTGCGACTTTTCCTCTTGAAAGTTCCTATACCAAGGGTGTAGATCTTTTTGTCACGACTTGCTCCCTTGTCGGTAGATGTGCCACTGCCTGTTGTGGTGTTTGCTAGTTCTTAGCAATGACAACCTGTGTCGGATAGGGTTGTTCGAGTAACTTCATCAATCAACCTAGGTTCTCCGCCATTTCTTGCATTTGTCATTCCAAGGTTGTGAACCTCGAACCAGCTTGCTCTGCTCCTTTCCTAGGCTCCCCACCCTCAGGCTTTAGGTGGTTCTCGACTAAATCTTACTCATGTCTTCTAGTAGCAACTCTCCTTGGAGCATGTTCGTCGTGTAACTCTTCGTCGATGACACGGTTGTTGTGACTTAGGTTTTCTTCATCTTGAAAGAAAAGCAAAAAAGTCTTATTTTTCGAGTAGAACACAAAATTGTCCCTATAGACGGCGGCAACTGTTGATGCTGAAAAATGATCAATCGAAATCAACGATAAAGATTTATTTACCGAGGAAAAGAAGCCTGCAAAAAAATATTTAGACACACCGGTGTGTTGTGAGCCACGATACCTCCGATGCCCAAGTCAAAGAGGTATTTAAGAGAGTAATTTAGAGAGTACTTTCGAACATAGAATGCTTTCAAGGCTTGTTAGCGTACTTCAACTTATCTCAGCTTAGAGAATGATCTGACATGTTATAGCAGCCGGACTTGTTACCGTTGCAACTCATTTAATGGAGGCTTAATGGCCACCGTACGAAACGTCTCTTATTAAGCCGAGAATGAATACTAGTGTAACTCTTGACTGTTACCCCTTAGAGTTGTAACGGTCTTGACCTAGATGTTACTTGGACTTGGTCAACCTTTACAGGTTCTCACCTTCATGGCCAACCTTTTTTAGGGTGTGGTCTTCTTGGTGTAAATTCAAGACGTTAGACCTAACATGTGCAATGTTCCTAAATGTTACTTGGACTTGGTCGACTGATCCATAAGAGAGTCCTAACCTCTACGCCTACCCTTTGAGGTTGGCCCATTCGACTATTTTCCTTGGAGGTCAACTTTAGTCTCGGTTAACCTTTATGGGTGTTCACCTCCATGGCCTGCCCCTAAAAGGGGGGGGGGGGGGGGTACTGACCCACTCAAAGTAACTCCTCCCGTTACCAACAGATTCAATTATCAATTTGAACTCAGTCAACTCTTGGGGGAGAGTCCTAACCTCCATGACCGACCCTCAAGGAAGTCAAGGCCTTCTCGTTGTAACTTTTGGTCATTTTTACCTTACGGTACAACGATCCTAGAGGTTACTAGGACTTTGTCGACTCGTTAAAGAGAGAGTCTTAACCTCTATGACCAGCTCTCGTAGGGCTTCCGCCTACTTTCCCAATTTATGTAAAGGTTGACTTTAGTATCGGTTAACCCTTATGGCCCTCTTGGCGTAGTTTCTGGCTGTTATCAGCGAATTTCATCATCACTTGGACTCAATCGATTTCTAAGAAGAGAGTTCTGACCTCCACGATTGACCTTCGGGGGTAAAAACCTACTTAAGGCGACCCATAAAAGGGTCAGATTGTCCTTGGCCGACCCCAGGGGCTCAAGGCTCCCTTGGCCAAGACCCAGGGGATTTTGACCTTGTCCAGATGTTCCAGGATATTTTTGCCTAAAACAAATTTAAAATTTGACTATCTTTTTAATTAACTCATTAATTATGGCTAGTCAAATCTCTTATTTTTTGTAGTTTAGGAAAAAAATTACAATATTGAATTCTAATATGTTGACTTATTTATAAATAAATTAGCTGGATTTAATAAAAGTAAACAAATCACGAAATTGACCTAATGCTGTGATGTAGCTTTATTAATATTTCATAACAAATGAATGATTTGCATTTAGTAAAGTTTGAATATTTAATCAATTTAATAGAGTGATATTGACGTCTTATAATTTTAAAAAGAAATTGACGTATATAGACATTTTTTGTTTTTTTTTTGGGTTTAGTCATATTATTTAGTCATCATTATTTTTTCATTCGTAATCGTATGTGTAACCAAATTTGGAAATCAAATATCAAACAAATGGTTAAAGGAAAAAAAAATTTACCGTAGGAGCATAGTTCAAATAACATTAATGCTGCACTAGAATCTATTTGAACTAGAAGATGTGATGTTGAATTATATTACAAAAAAAACAATAAAATGAACGTGTCAATGACCTTTCCTTAGTTAAGATAGTTTTGAAAATCCTAGGGGATGTTTGTTTTGATTGTTTATGAAGATTTTATAAACGAGTTTTTATTATCACTCTTTAAAAACCTTATACAAACGAGGTATTATTACAATTTCTTATTTATAATTATTCAAAATAACTCTTCATTTCTAAACACTCAAAATAAACACTCCACAATTTTACAAATAGGAACGATAAAATTTAATTTTTAGTGGCTATTTATACTTTAAAATTACTTTAAAAAAATAAGTTTTATTAAATTTTAAAATACTATAAAGTCAAATGATATATTAGACCAAAATAATTGAAATACACCTTTGATACAAAACTATTTAAATTATAATACTTAAGTACCAATCAAAATAAGGAAATTTATTCTTTACAAATTCTGGCCAAACAGAGACTCAATTAAACCACAAATTATTTTGGTCAACAAAATGCAGAGACCAGAAATCAAAATAAAAA
>JBBMEG010000022.1:6645384-6660273 GCA_037832605.1 Cyclanthera cordifolia
ATCTAGCTCAACTCATAAAGATGTCTTCATACTAATCAATTGGCACAATCCACATAGGATGCCTCTAAACATTTAGATGTGGAATTGTAGAGTGATTATTTTGAATGATTATAAATAAGAGGTTGTTTTGTGTGATTAGAATTTTCAATTTTAATAAGGGCTAATTTGAATGTGGTTAGTTGTAGAGAGGTTGTACTTAATAGCTAGTTTGAATGATCGATGTGGTCATAAATAGGTGATTATTTAAGGTATTAGAATTGAATAGTTAGGAATGAATGTTTTTTTAGTGGTTAAAAATAAGTTATTATTTTGAGTTATTGAAAATAAATGATTATTTTAAGTGATTACAATAGCTCGTTTGGATAGAATTGTTTGAAGGAGAATTGTATAAACTCTTTTGTAATAGCTTGTTAATAACCTCAAACAACCCTTGGCATTTAGTACGGCTTATACCAAAATGCCTTAACTCCTGGCATGATCCACATCATGATACCTTAAACATAAATCACTCTTAAGTTCTTATACTCGATCATTCTAATCATGCACCCTTCTAGAAATCTAGGCTTGTCTAACCTAGTTACGGGTGAAACATTTCCCATGTTATCCAGATAAGGTCGAGACACGCCCTTGGAGACCCTTCCAAAGGGCGGTAGAAACTAAGCCTGATTTTAAAGGATTGGTCAAGAAGGCGAGCACCCCCCAGTCAAAGTCAAGTTTTAAATGAAAAACTTAAACTAAAATGTTATTTTATTTATTTTTTAGCAATATGTGTTGAAAACTAGTCTAAACCGTGTCAATTGATAAATTAACCGAAGAAAGCTTTATAACATGGAAGAAGAATATCAACATGATTCTTGTCGTTGTTAATAAAAAAATTGTTTTGACCGAGAAAAGTCTTATAGCACTGAAACCTAATGCAAAGAAAATGTTTGTAAGGCACACGATCGTTAGCATAATGCCAATGATAAGACAATGGTTTATATTCTTACGTGTGTCTTAAACATTCTAGCCAAGAAGCTAGAGAGTATGAGAACTGTTTTAGAGATGGTGAAAGCCTTACATGAGATGTTTTAGAGTATGAGAACTGTTGTATCAGGAAAAACATCATGCTCTCAGAGCTATTCATAATGCCAAGATAAAAACATGAATTTTAGTGACAGAGCATGTTCACCAAATGATGACACAATTTAACACGACAGAAATGAATGAAGCCATTATAGAAGAGGCAGTTAATTACTTATTTTGGAAATGCTCTGGGTAGCTTCTTTCAATTTAAAACCAATATTGCACCGAACAAAATTGTTTTTAACCGTAGTACTTTTCTTAATGAGCTTCAACCTTTGAGTCCATGATGAAAGTCACGGGCAAAGAAGCAAAAGGCAAATGTTGTCTCTGAGAAGAAAAGTCCAAGAGCTTCAAGCTCAAGACTCAGCCTTAAGGTATGACCTTTAAGGCAAAATTCATTAGAAGAAGAAAGTGAATGAGAGCAAGAATAAGCGCATTGCTCTAAGTAAAGTCAAGACAAAGAATGATGAAAATGTTTCAATTGTTCAATTATTTTGTCATTTGAAAAGGAACTATTATGTGTACAAAGGAATGAAGAAAGACAAAGAAGGTAAATAAAATTTAATTATTCTTGAATTTTGTTTGGTGGAAAAATCTTCAAATGATTGGATACTTTATTCTAGTGCTACTAATCATGTTTGTTCTTTATTTTAGGGAGGTGATTCTTGAGAACAGCTTGAACTTGAGCAAATTATCTTAAAAGTGAGGAATGGTGATTATTTTTTCTTTTATTTTTAAAAGAAAACTCAATGAATGAGTAAGATTGAAAAGTATTACTTTCTTCATTTCTATTTCTACTCACTTTCAAACTCAATAAATGGTGATTACTTTCTTCATTTTTGATTTATTTTATACCTATGTTTTTGTTAGAGGTTGTGTCATAAAGACCTACTAGTTTGTAATTAAAAAACCATTAATGTTAGAAATTTAATGTTATATTTTTCTTATTAATAAAGGTTATTGTTTTCATTAACTGTGCGTTTAAAATATAAACATCATTCAACTTTAACGCATTAATTGGATTATTGACGATATGCCCATGATTATTTGGATGTATACTTTGACAATTCTATAGGACATACAAGTGTATCAAGTTCTAAGTTAATAACCTAAAATGTCTACAGTATATGAACTTAGGCTGGACGTTTAAGTCCTTGTGACATTGTTGGTACGATCTACTTTGCAAATGTTGCAAACAATCTGATCCTGGTTGTTCATGTGGAGATATGTGAGTGAGAGTGCCTATGCAAAAATGAGTTTTTGCATAAGACGAGACTGGAAGTTTTATGATCGGTTTAGTAATCTGTTATAGACTCATATTAATTACTTTACTAAGGTTGATCGTATGTCGTTGTGCCCTTAATCTTGAATGGGTTATAAACTTCTGCTTTATGAAAGCGTCCTTTGATGTGCATGGGTGAGACTAGTCAAAGAACGTTGGGTTAATAAGCCTTATATGTTGTGGACTACCTGTGTGAGTTATTGGTAATGCAGAGTCACAAAAAAGAATTACGAACAGGCCCATGAAGGATCATATGACAAATAATCGATTATGTAACAAACTAGATTTTTACCCCTCAACTTTAAGGTCAAATTTTGGACATACCGTGACTCTTGAAAATTTATTTTAAATTTATTTTGGCTTTAAAGTACTTAATTAGGTCATATTCCAAGAAGGGTAAGTTTGGAATTTAAAATCTATGGGTAAAATAGTCATTTTGGGCATCAATGGCATTTTCTTAATTAAGCTGAGTTTTCTGCAGTGTAAAAGGTAAGAAAAACTTTTTAGGGCATCGTTAGCCCATCATTTTCACAAAGTTCATTCACCGTCAGCCTTGCGTACCTCGAATCATCATAACAATCATTTTCCCTAACTTTTAAACCAAATCTTTAGTGTCGCTGACCACCACCATCGAGAACAGTGCTGTCAGAGCTCGTGCTTTGTGCATCGTCATCCCCAGCGAATGAAGAGAAGCCACACATCAAGGGAGGACTATCTGCTATTCCCGCAAGTTTGGAGCCAATCGTCGCTGTTGGTTTCCTGTGCCAACAAGTGCAGCTGTCCCATACCGACAACCACTTGTGACGTCAAAACCTGTCACCTCGAGAAGCAGCGCTGCTAGTTTCTCAGCCTTAGATTGGTTGACTCGCACCGAACCTATCAGCGAGTCCCAAATCAACTACCTCTACCGTCCAAACGTGCTTTCGTGTATCACTACACACCACATCACCTCAAACTAACATTCCCTATCCTCTGCTTGTGAGATCCACGCACTGCACTACTGACGACTATTCTGGCCACGCACCACCGTTGACTCGCTAAAAAAATTTCAACATACACTCTTTTAGGTAATTTCGATACTCTGAGTTTGATTTTGATGTTTTAGGTTCTACTTTGGACTCCTTAACCCTATTTTGGCTAGTTTTTGTTAAGGAGACCTCTAGGAGTCACAGTCAAGAAATCATGAGCAAATTTAGTGGAAATCGGCCAAGGTAAGGGAACATAGCCTTAACTTTGGTTTTCGTGGGTATTTATTGAGCATGTCTAGGGTACTTGGATGTCAAATTATGATGTTCTTAATTATATTTATATGACCGGTATTGCTTTAAATTAATGATTGATTGACCATGTTAATGACTCGTATATCTTGATGAACTGTATTAGGAGTTCATGTTAGGCAAAAATGTTATATCTGTTGCACATGTTATTCTGTTTGTAAGCACATTCCATTCAACCATTTTATGATTGTAATAATCCATGAAAACCCACAACTAATCTTCTACCATATGACCTATCCAACAATCCTAAACAAACATCCCCAGGCATGTCGTGTATTCAAGACCATACCTGGCTGGCAATCCTAAACCAACGTGCCCAGGCAACCATCAAGTATCGTGTCAAGACCGGGTTGGCGAAGCCCTATTCTATGTTTCCCCGACATCACCATTCATTGACTCATTGTTTGTCATAATTCATTCATGTTTATTTACCTTATTCATGCTTATATTGATCCCAAATTAGGAATCGTTACTGAGTTAACAACTCATCATTTTCTCTATGGGCTTCCACAACTACGCACAGGCTTTATCAAGATGGTTGGTCAAGAGCTGTAGGGACCATGGGCTAGTCTTGTCGTTTTCATATTACATTTTTTTGTTCTATGCATTATTTTACTGAATTTTATAAAGACTTGTAATTTATGGATGTTCATTTTAACTGAATTGTTTTATGAATCAGGTACCATGTTTCCATTAATTTATTGAACTATTTGGCGATTTCGTTAATGAATCATTTAATTAGCATGTCTCTAGTTTAATGGTCGTTTTACTCATGAATGTAGACTAGAGACCTAGATGGACCCTTGTTAGGGTCGGGCCTTTACAGTTGGTATCGGAGCTTAGAATCATAGATTCTGTAGACTGACTTACGTTGTGAGTCGTTGAGTCCCATGGTCTTCAACTGCCGATCGCCACCAAGTAACTCGTTTGAGTTAAGCTTTAAAAAGCATGAATACTTAAACTGAGAACTTGTAACATGTTATATGTGTTGTTATAAATGTTATTATGCTATACTTTGAGATATTGTGATGTTGTCTATGTTATAATGTTCTCTGTATTGTCTGCAATATCTGTAAGAATGGTTAGATTCAGACAGACTGAGAAATTGAGTTTTCTTGCAGCTATCGACAATGTCTAAAAGAGTTACCTGTACTTCTACTAGCCGAACTGGCTGAGGTAGGCGCAAAGGAGATGGATTGTCAGCAGTCTCCAAGAAGACTAGAACGATAAGTCAGCGTGTCGAGCCACTTGTAGCCCCTCTAAGGGAAATTTCAATAGTTCACGAATTGACTATCGAGGCCTTATCTTTCATTCAGCTGATTGTACATGGGGCCATTCAGGGACTTTTTGGCGCAACTAAGGTCGTTTCACAGGGAGAAGTTGCTCTAGAGTGAAAAGATGCCCTTAAGGAGGAAGGAAAAGAGATCAGTTATGCTTTTATATCTCGTACACAAAATAGGGAGCATGCTACTATAATGGCCAATGATGGAATAGCAGTCGCTCAAGCGCGTATGTCGGATCAAACTCCAGTTAAGCTAATTGACACAATGACTATTCATGGTGTTTCAGATAACACCAAGATAATTAAGGATTTTGGGTCTTCTGTGGACCCGTTAGTAGCAGAGGGTTGGTTGTCACACATGGAGGACGTTTTTTACCATATGAAGTGTCTTTTGAATCAGATGATGAGATGTGCTGCATTTATTATGCACGGTGAGACTAAATAATGGTATAAGCAATAGATGAAAAGAAGATTGCCTACCGAGCAGCCCATGAACTAGAAGAAACTCAAGAAAGCCTTCTTTGAGATGTATTTTATTGATGAGGCAGGAGAGGATTATCCAGTGTACCAACATCCAGCAGGGCCGAGACATTTTAGTGCAGTATGAGAGGCGATTCAATCAATTGGCTCACTTTGCTGAGAAGTTACTTCCAACAGAGAAGCAAAAAATTAGATATTTCATCAATGGACTGCAACCGGGAATTAATGAAGATGTTGAGGCTCATAAGCCTGTCACCTTCATAGAATGTGTTTCCTTGGTTAGAAGCCTTGATAAGAAGTTTAGAAGCCAAAAATGTATCCATGATGCATACGTATGTAATCCTAGTTATAAGAGGAAGTTTCAACTTTACAGGTTGTCTGAACATGAGGACTACCGTAAGTAGAAACCTTATAGCCACAATCATGATCAATACGAGGGCAAGGGGCTGGAGCTGAGTAAACTCAGGAATGAGTAGGGTAGTTACAGACGTGATCAACATAGTTATAGACCTGACCAGCGCAGCCACCATCCTGGCCATCAGTACAACCACCGACCTGAGTTACAACAGTCTAGGTATGATTACCATCAGTCCATATCTAACCATCAGTAATCGAGAGTAGAGCCTCAGGTAATGGAAGACTATAAGCAGTGCGAAAAGAAACATCAGGGGTCAGTGTGGTGCTGCACCTAGAGCCTGTTATAAGTGTGACATGTTGGGACACTTTGCGGAGAGTTGTATCTATAAGGTGGTCAACAGAAATAAGGAGCACCTAGAGCGGCCAACACACTTACAGCTCGATTGGCGCAGCAGGAAGGTAGAACTTATGCAACCACTTAAAAAGAGGTAGATACTAGTGGTAAAGTCGTTACAGGTACCTTACCTATCCTTGGACATTTTGCTTGTGTATTGCTTGATTTGGATCATCACATTCATTTATATCTACCTGTTTTTGTATCATGTGCTGGTTTTGAGTCGAAATCCTTGGGGTTCGAGTAAGTAGTGGCCACATCAGTGGGAGTGAGCATGACAACTTGCAATAAGGTCAAGGCCTGTAAGCTGGTTATAGATGAGAATATATTGGATGTTACACTCATAGGGTTACCTATGAGTGAGTTTAATGTGATCCTTGGTATGAAGTGGTTATCTGAGAACCATGTTGTAATTGACTATCGCTGGAAAGAAGTTAGTTTTAGTCTTCCATCAAGACGTAAATTCATGTTTAGATGACGAAAGTCTAGGGAATGCTTGAAGATCATTTCAACCTTGAAGTCTAGCAAATTTTTTACTAATAGAGCGTAGGGTTTCTTAACATCAATATGTGGTGAGGATAAGACCAAGTTATCGGTGGATGTAGTGTTGTTGGTCAGAGACTTTGTGGAAGTGTTTTCAGACGAGTTGTCAGGGTTGCCGCTGCCCCGAGCAGTTAATTTTTGTATCAAGTTAGTGTTCAGTACAGTTTCTATTTAAAAAATGTCTTATAGAATGACCCTAGCAAAGTTGAAAGAACCGAGGGTTCAATTGTAAGAGTTGATTGACATCAGGTTTATTAGACCTAGTGTGTCATCATGGGGAGCCTCAGTTTTTTTTTTGTTAGGAAGAAAGATGCTTCGATGCGATAATGTATCGATTATCAAGAACTAAACAAGGTAATAGTGAAAAATAGATATTCATTGCGCAGGATCAACGACTTGTTTGACCAGCTTTATGGAGCTTCGATGTTCTCCAAGTCATATCTGCGCTCTAGGTATTGCCATTTGAGTAACAGAGAGGAGGACATTCCTAAGACAACATTCAAATCCCGTAATGGATACTACAAATTTGTAGTGATGTCTTTTGATTTGACAAATGCACCTGGAACATTTCTTGACATGATGAATAGGGTGTTTAAAGAGTTTTTGGACAAATTCGTAATAATATTCATTGACGACATCTTGATTTACTCAAATACGAAGTCTGACCATGAAGAACATTTAAGAAAAGTTTTATCAGCACTTAGACAAAATCAATTGTATTTAAAATTCTCTGAGTACGATTTTGGCTAGAAACAGTTTCTTTTATAAGGCTTATTGTTTCGAGCAATGGTATTTTAATGGATCCTGCTAAGATTGAGGCAGTGAGTAGTTAGCGAAGTCTTACTTTAGTTGTAAAAGTAAAGAGTCTTTTGGGGTTAGTTGTTTATTACAGACGATTTGTGGCAAATTTCTTAAATTTAGTAGGACATATCACTCGGTTGACCATGAAGGGTCAATCGTTCATTTGGACTGAGAACTGTGAAAGATGCTTTTAGAAGCTGAAAAGGCATTTGACTACCGCTCTAGTGTTGGTTATTCTAGAAGGATCATGTGGTTTTGTGGTGTATTGTAATGCTTCAAAGAGTGGGCTTGGAGTCGTTCTAATGCAGAAAGAAAAGGTTATAGCTTATCATTTTAGACAACTTAAGAATTACAAGCAGAATTACCCAACTCATGTCTTAGAGTTGCGCAATAGTGGTTTTTGCACAACTTAAGAGACATTATCTGTATGAGGAGAAGATTCAGATTTTCACTGACCATATGAATCTTTAGTATTTCTTTACCCAAAAAGAATTGAATGTGAGACAGCATCGCTAGTTAGAGTTGGTGAAAGATTATGATTCTGAGATCCTTAAACATCCAGGTAAGGCTGATGTTGTTGTCGATGCCTTAAGTAGGAGAACTTCGCCTCAGCAGCTTTGCTTCTCACTCGGGCTTCTCTGTAGAGAGAGTTAGACAAAGTTGGAATCATGTTAGTTTATGAGGCTACAACGCAGTTGGCTAGGTTGACTATTCAGTCCTCGTTTAAGCCGCGAATTATGAAGGGTCAGTAGAGGGACCCTGATTTGATGGTTCTGTTTGGCAGGGCACATGCCGAGGAGGGTGATGACTAGTCAGTTACATATGATGGTGAATTATAGTTCAGATAAAGGTTGATAGTTCCTACAGATACCAAGATCAGAGCAGAGTTATTATCTAACGCTCACAGTTCACCATTTGCTTAGCACCTAGGAGGCACCAAGATGTATCAGAATCTGAAACCAAATTTTTGGTGGAACAATATGAAGAGGGACATATCAGTGTATGTCAGAAAGTATTTGACTTGCAAGAAAATGAAAATGCCAAGGTAGAAATCAATAGGGTTGTTGCAACCTTTGAGCATTTTAGAGTGGAAATGAGAGGACGTCTCTATGGACTTTATATCAGGACTCTCTAAGACGCTGAGAGGATTCACCATGATTTGGGTGATTATTGGCCGACATACTAAGTGCACAAACTTTATACCAAGGGCATTGGACTACTTAGTTGAGAAATAGGCATAATTATATTTTTTAGAAGATTGTATAGTATCACTTGATTCCTATTAGCATTGTCTCCAATTGGGATGCATGTTTCACTCCGCACTTCTGGAAGAGCCTTTAGGAAGGTCTTAGAACCTATTGAAAGTTTAGTATTGCATTTCATTCTCAGATCGATGGTTAGACCAAGATGGTTAATCAGATCTTGGAAGATTTGTTAAGAACCTGCGTGCTTGGCTTTTCCAGCAGTTAAGATAAATGGTTATATTTAATGGAGTTTTCCTATAATAACAGTTAGCAACCTACAATTGAATGATTCTATTTGAAGCCTTGTATGGAAAACGTTGTAGGTCACCTGTGTTTTGAGAGGAGGTAAGAGAGAGAAAATTACTTGGTCCCGAGTTGCTATAGTTGACTAATAATGTAGTGCAAAAGATTCTTTGGAGAATGTTTATAGCACAGAGTCGGAAGAAGAGCTATACACATGTCAGGCACCGAGATTTGGAGTTTGAAGTGGGGAATCACTTTTTTCTCAAGGTTTCGCCCATGAGAGGTATTTTAAGATTTGGGACTAAAGGGAAGCTTAGTCTAAGATTTGTTGGACCCTTCGAGATCTTAGAGAAAATTGGAGCAGTTGCATATCAGTAAGCTTTACCTCCCTTCATGTCATGTGTACACGAGATGTTCCATGTTTTGATGCTCATGCAGTATGTGCACGACCCTTTTCATGCTATTGACCACCAGCCGTTACAGTTGATCGAGGATTTGAGCTTTGAGGAAAATGCCAGTTTAGATTTTTGATAGAAATAAGAAAGCTCCGAGGAATCGTGGGATCATTTTGGTCAAAGTTCTGTGGAGAAGCCAATCAGTTGAAGAGCCACCTAGGAGAAAGAAGATGACATGCGTTCTTGCTACTCCGAGTTATTCCTACTCTAGTCAACTTTCGAGGACGAAAATTTTCTATGGTGGAATACTATAACAACCCGGATTTTCACCCCCTCATCTTTAAGGTTGGTTTTTAGACTTACTGGGACTCTCGAGTATTTATTTTAAGTACTTAATTGAGTCATATTTCGAGGGGTAAATTTGTAATTAGAAATCTAGGGGTATGAAGGTCATTTTGGACATCAGTAGCATTTTCGTAATCAAATTGAGTTTTCTGCAGCATAAAAGGTAAAGAAACACCTTTTATGGCATCATTAGCCCATCATTTTCATAAAAAGTCTATACGTTGTCAGCTTTGCCTCCCTCCAATCATCGCCAATCATTTTCCCTGACTTCGAGACTAAATCAGTAGTGTCACCGACTGCTACCTCCACTATTCAAACTTGCTTCTGCTTATCTTTACACATCACGTCAATCTGAACCAGCATTCCCTATCCCTTGTGCGTGCTATCCACCCGCCGCCACAGTCATCTTCTTCCTGCGCCGACGACTATTTTGGTAATGCGTTGTCGTCACCTCGAAACATTTTCTTCACTATTTTAGGTAATTTCAATGCTCTGAGTTCGATTAAGAAGGTTTTATGTGCTAATTTTGACTCCTTAATCCTATATTGACCAGTTTTTGTTGAGGAGACCTCTGGAGTCACAGTCGAGCATTCCTAAGAAAAATTAGTGGAAATCGGCCAAGGTAACGGAACACATCATTAGCTTGGGATTCCGTGAGTTTTTATTAAGCATGTCTAGGGTACTTTGGCTATCAAATTATGATGCTCTTTATTATATTTCTATGACTGGTACATGCTTTAAATGATTAATTGACCACGTTGTTGACTCGTATACCTTGATGAACTGTATTAGGAGTTCATGTTAGGCAAACATGTTGTATATATATTGCACATGTTATTCAGTTTGTAAGCACGTTGCATTCAACCATTTTATGATTGTATTAATCCATGAAAACTCGTAACTAATCTTCTACTATAAGACCTAGCCGACAATCCTAAACCAACGATGCCCAGGCATGCCATGTATTTAAGACCATACCTGGCTGGCAATCCTAAACTAACGATGCCCAAGTAAGTCATATCCTTAAATGTAGATCTGGTAGGAGAATCCTGCTACATGGGATGTCCAGGCTACCATCAAGTACCGTGTCAAGACTGGGTTGGTGAAGTCCTATTCTAGGTTGTCTCGACATCACCATTCACTGACTCGTTATTTGCCATATTGTATTGATGTTTATTTACCTTATGCATGCTGATATTCATCCCAAGTTCGTCCTATTGGGAGGATGAAATTTTCAAAAATGATATTTAAATGAAAAGGAAATATATTTGATTTTATACCAATGTCTTTTAATATTGAATATTGAATAACATTTTATATTCCAATTTAAATAATCATTCCTTTAGTAAAAATAGGGATTTTACCAGTTTTCTCTCTCATTCTACTTAGTTTCAGATCAACCAATTCTTAAACAGAGAAATACATTAGAATGTAGAAATCTCTTTTCATCCTTTATAGTCACTAGACTTGATAAGAGGCATCAATAAATGTGAATATGATTTAACAATAATATGTCAATTACCTAGTAATCAGTATGTAGACTAATTAGTTTATTCAGCCTATTTAATTGAATTAATTATTATGTGAAATTTTTTGTTGTTTGTTGTTCTACCACATAAAATGCATGCTCTTATCTTCTATTTCGAACATTTTTATTTTATATTCTATTTCCTCTTAAGCGCACTATTTTACCAAAATTTTCATTAAAAAATCATTATTGTTATTTAGTTAATTGAAATTATAATATAATAAAGTGAGAAATATGTGGTTTTATAATCAATTTATTTTTATCTTTTATTTTTTATGTTTAAATAATCAACTCAAAGTTGAAATTTGCATATAAATATTTATAAACCATGAAAAAACTATATCCAAAGTTGTCAAATAAATCTTTATTTTAAATATTATTTTTAATTATACTTTTAAAAATTATATTCAAACAAAGTTCTAATTACAATCATGAGTAAATGATTAATTCTAAAATTTCAAAATAAATTCTCATTCAAAATATTATTTTTAAGTATTCTTGAAAACTACAACGAAAGATTATATCATTATTTTTAAATTCTCAAAATAAATAATTTTAAATACTTTACAAATTTGGGTCAAAACATCACTTATACTTTACCCATGGAAATATTTTATATGAAATTACTAATTAAAATATATTTATAATTACAACATTTCTTGTAGAATATAGTCCAGATGAGTTGTTCATCTTGCAGCTGGGTCATTAATCTCAGAGAAAACGTTGGAAGTGCCTTTATTATTGGAATAACTGGAATAGTCACTGCTGCTTGTGGTGGTCACATAGCTGGTGACCCTCGACTCCGACTCACCTGTGCTACTCAACAATCTCTCGTCCACCAACCACTCTTCTCCGCCGCCGTCCACTTCATCTTCCTCCGATCCCTTCTTCTTCCACGCCTCCTGTAACTGCAACGCAAACTCCAATCCCCACACCACGTCGTTCATCGCCGGCCGATTTATCCCCTCATTTTCCACGCACCTCACTGCCATCTCTACGAATTTTCTCAAGCACTCCGGCGATATCTCCCCCTTGATGATCGGGTCCACCAATTGAGCCACCGCGTTCTCGCGGTAGCAACGCCTAACCCACTCTGCCAGATACACTTGCTTCTTGTCCGCGTTCCGGTTCAATGGCGGACGAGCGCAGAGTACTTCACAAAGAACAACCCCGAATGAGTACACATCCGATTTCTCTGTTAGCTGTTGTCGCCGGTAGTACTCCGGGTCTAGGTATCCGAAGCTGCCTTTGACAACTGTGCTGATATGCGCCTTCGACATGTTCGTCGGCCCTACTTTCGAGAGCCCGAAATCGGAAACCTTAGCGACGTATTTGTCGTCAAGTAAAATGTTGGTGGTTTTGACGTCGCGGTGGATGATTGTTTGATTGGCTCCTGTGTGAAGGTAGTGAAGCCCTTTCGCGGCTCCGATGCAAATTTGGAGGCGTTGCTTCCATGGAAGTGGTGGTTCGTTTTGGCCGTACAAGTGGCTGCGAAGGGTGCCGTGAGACATGTACTCGTACACCAGAATCATTTCGTTTCTTTCATTGCAGTACCCAATTAGGGGGACGAGATGGAGATGGCGGAGTTGAGAGAGCATCTCGATCTCTGTTTTGAACTCGTGAGCTCCCTGTTTGGAACCTGGTTTCAATCGTTTGATTGCTACTTGGGTTGCACCGTCGTCGATGTAGCCTTTGTAGACGTTGCCGAATCCGCCGACGCCGATGATCAAAACGTCATCGAAGTTTTTGGTTGCAGCTTTGATATCCGTTAGTGAAAAGTAACGGCATAGATCGGAGGGGAGATTTGAGTTGTGGGTCTTGCTTGATTTGTCTGTTGATGTAGTGTAGGGAGTCAACCAAGAAGTTCCATCGTTGGAGGTTTGGTCCATAAATGCCTTGCGTCGTCGATAAATAAACAAGCCTAAACCCAATATGATTACAACGCTTCCAACCACGACAGGTATGACAATTGCAACAGTTTTAGAATTTGATTTAGTATTCGGGGTCGATGGTGGAAGAAATTGCGACGGAGTGGTGGGGGGTGGGTCTGGATTTGGGCCAGCGAGATTGCCATTGGTATCGTTTAATTTGAAGATTTCAATACCATTCAAGATCACGTTTGCGAATCCCGTTTTAGTGTCATCGGGGTTTGGTTGGAGCTTAACAGAGACATTCACTTTCTTTTGATTGCTAGCAGGCACAAACACGGCGTGATCTGCGTAAATAGGACTATCTTTGCCACCAGCTCGTGCAAACACATCAATAGGATCCTCAGCTATATAATCTCCAATATAAATCAAGAACACCCTGTCCCCTGCAGCAGTGATATTAGCTTCAAACTCACAGAAATGAAGCCGAAACATGTAGTTGAACCCAGGATCCAAAGGGTACTCCCACGTGAGATTGTACTGGTGGTTAAGCGTACGATCGGGTCCCATTGTTTGGGCCGTTCGATACACATCATCCGGCGCCGTATAGGGGCGTATTTTAGTGTAATTGATACTGCCTGATAATTTCGTAGGCTGACCATTCACTGGAGTCGGCAGCAAATTACTTCCCCGCGACCAAGTTCGAAACATTCCAGTATCATCTCCGGGAGAGATGAAATTTCCCCCCATGTTCTCCCTGTAAACCATCTCAAGAGATGTACGATTTTGAATTGCAACGAATTCATTGTTGTAATTGACCACGCCCAACCCTATCCCGCCCTGTTCGGTGTAGTAAAGATTCATGGGCATCGATACAATCTCAATTCCACTGACAAAAGCGTAAGAGTCTTGATTGGTAGGAGTGAAAGTAATGTTAAGTTTCTCACCGTTTCCCTCTGCATACACGCAGAACTCCCGCGTAATCTGGGGAGCATCATAGGCGTCGGCGTTGACGGAGACGTTGAAATCCCGAAGCAGAGTGTGCAGCCCAGTTTTGACGGAGAACACAGCTTTGGAGCGCTCGAAGTTTGCATACGGAGCAGAGTAGAAGTAAAGCCGAATGAATATCTGGCCGGGACTCACCGGAAAAGAATACGTGAATTCAGAACGCGACAATCGTGCTGTCAGGTAAGGGGCTGGAGGGAACTGCGTGTCGGCTGGTGAGATGACCGACATGTCGTTCGGATGGAGATCCAAAGGGAAGAATTTAGAGTCCACGTCGCTGAGCCAGGATCGGTCGTCCCCCGACACAGTTGAGTTTCCAGGGGAACCACAATCAACGACTATATTGTCGGTGGGTGTGTAGATTGTGTCGCCGGAAACAGGGAGGGAGAGAAGTTGAAGGTACAAATAGGCGATTAGGAGGGTGGCAGTTGCAGAAGCATGGTTGGGTTTACAGACCGCCGCCATTAGAGGAGATACGAATTCTTCATGAAAGAAATTAGATGAAATACCAAAGAAAAACAAAAGTCTACGGTTGAACAGTTTAGTATTTCTTGTTTTATTCTATGAACGAAACAAAAAAACAATTGTTTATACCACAAATTGCGAATAAGATAATTATTTATGTTTTAGATTACTTGCCATTGTAATACAAGTACACCTTTTGATTAACCAGAAAATAAACTATATTTTCTTTAATTTATATTACACAATTGGACATACCACCTACCATTCGTCATTCGTAGAACTATTCTTCGTTGATTCGTCCAAAATTGTTTTTTA
>JBBMEG010000022.1:6674114-6727474 GCA_037832605.1 Cyclanthera cordifolia
AATCATAGGTCGTGTTGTATGTTTCTTAGTCTCATCCCTTACTTGTAATATATATCGTTTGAGAGAGATGTTCGGTAATTTGAATGAATTTATTGTCTTTACAATAGTTGTTTATGTTTTGTGGGTGTGCTTGAAACATAAGTACCAAATATTGGACGAAATGTCTCATAGAAGAGAATATAATGAGTTGTGCTATTTACAATGTGACCATCTTCATTCCTCTGAACCCATTGTATAGTCAAGCAGGAGTAGCCGAAAGTTTTGCTGCTTTCAAGAATTATCACATTGATGTCAATAAGGAGATAATAGCATTTGGAGTTTTGAACTTTTAATTATTAGACATTCTTAAGTTACAAATCGATTGAGATTATCATAACAATTACTTTTATGATCGCGCTATTAATTTATCTTCCATACATATGAATGTATCACGAAATCATACATTTTGATGCCACATAAATTTATTTATGAATGAAAATAATAAAAAAGAAATTTATTTTAGACATTTAACACTCCACACGTCCAAAATGTGAAACTCTCTCCTTGGAAAAGTTTTTTTTTTTTCCTAACATATTAGCACTTATATAGAGATGAATATAGGAACTTATTAGAAATTAAAATCAAAGGTTAAACCAAAAGTAGTATTTATCTATTTTCACTAATCTGAAGAATTAACAACAAAAAAGACATATCAAAACAAATAACTAAAAAATACATCACGTCATGAATCATCATTTTGATTTGAGTTGTGTTATAGGCAAAATATTTAAGATACTCGACAAGAACTAGAACCTCTCGAATGACAACCGAAGCGACTTCGACCCCCCAGGGGATCGATCAAGACTATTCTGACCCCTCTAGGGGTCAACCAAAGGAGGCCTTGACCCCAGAGGCCGGCCAAGACCATTCCGACCCTCCAGGGGTCAGCCAAAGGAGGCTTTGACCCTTTAAGGGTCGGCCAAAGGAGTTCTTGACCATAGGGAGTAGACCATGGATATCTTGACCACTTGGGGGGTATGCCAAGCACATTCCTGCTTCCCTAAGGTCAGCCAAGGTAGGATGAGACCTTTTGAAGGTCGGCCATGGAGGCCTTGCCCCCTGAGGATCGACCAAACCCAATCTGATCTACCAGAGGTCGGCTAAAAGAGGCTAGGACCTCGCAGGGGTTGCCAAACAAAGTCTGGTTCTCTCGGAGGTCGGCCAAAGTAGGCTTTGACCCCCGAGGGTCGACCGTGGAGGTCAGGACTCTTTCCCAAGAGTTGCTCGAGTCTAAGTGATGATTTGATCTATTGATAAGGGCTAGGAATTACGTCAAGAGAACCAAGACCCTCATTTAAGGGCGAGTTGTGGAGGTAAGAGCCCGTAAGGGTTGACCGAGACCAAAGTCGACCTCCAAAGAGATCGATTGAGTAGGTGAAAACTAACAGGTTGGCTATGAAGGTTATGACTCTCTTTTTGACGAGTTAACCAAGTCTAAGTAAACCATAGGACCATTGCATCGCAAGGTAGCAATGACCGGAAGTTACTATGAGAATACCTTCTTTCACCGATAGCCAACCCTAGATAATTTGACCTAGAAAGTGCAAGACAAGGACGGACTTGACCTAGATAATCTAGTCGATCAGGTCGGCCCTCCTTTCACCGATAAAATTATGGAGGAGGCTGTCTCGACAAAATTCAAGCTTCCAATCATCAAGGTGTATGACGGATCCAAGGATCCTGTAGAGCACCTAGATACATTTCAAGCATGGATGGAACTCCTTGGAGTTTGAGATGCAATCAAGTGACGAGTGTTCTCATTTACGCTCACAATACCAACAACGAGATAGTTCAGAAAGCTCAAGCAGAAGTCCTTTTCCTCATTCAAGGAGCAAGTCTAAGCCTTTGTCACCCAATTCTTGGGTGGACGAGATTAAAAGAAGTCGGTCACCCATTTGCTGATGGTGAAACAAAGGAGCCATGAGACCCTTCGGAAGTATATAACATGCTTCAACAACGAGGTGTTGCAAGTTGAAGGGTACACGGATGATATAACCCTTGAGACGGTTGTGGCTGGACTCAAAGACTAAAAGTTCATGTGGTCGCAGGGAAAGAAAGCCCCACTCATGTATGTTGATTTGCTAACCCGGCCGCAGAAATACATGAGCACAGGGGAGCTGGGGAATTCCCAAGGAAACCTAGAAGGAAAGCGCTCCATTCTAGAGCGTGAGAAGTCAACAACCATCATGAGTCTGATTACAAGGATTCATGGAAGTGAAGGACGGAAGAACGTCCAATAAAGAAAGAAAAGATCGATTGGAAAGGAGCACTACCTAGCCGACTCGAGAAGTACACTCCAACGGTTGTTCTAGTAGAGCAAATCTTGATTAAGATTCAAGATAAGAAGGTGTTGAGGTGGCCAAGCAAGATTAAAGCAGGTATTAATGAGGGAAATAAGGGCAAGTACTGCCTATTTCATTGAGATCACGGTCATGATCCTCAGACTGTTATTATCTGAAGAAGTCATAGAGTGCCTCACTCGAAGAGAACGCCTAAATAAGTATGTTGAAGAAGGTTGAAAAACAATCAAATCCTCTAACAAAAAAATGGGCAACAAAAATTCACCGCCACCTCAAGAAATTTCCACCAACCCTTAAGAACCTGTAAGAGATAGGTGTAACAAGAGCTGGGATAACAAAGTAAGAAAACCCGAAGGATTCCTAGAACAGAAGCTTCAAAGTATCCCAGCAGAGGAAGCTCCCTACTCTAATGGGGGTAGCTCAAATTAGTAGAGTTCAAATGATACGAATCCAACAACCACCTTATTATATTCTAATGAAGGAGAAACAAGATTCAAGAGAAAGAATTTTCTAGAGGCTTATAAAATTCATAGCAGAATTTTGGAATATATTACATATTTTAGTCTTCTTTAATTTCAAATTTTGTCAAACATGTCAATAATTGCTAAAGACCTTTTAGATGAGTTTGTTAGGTGTATTTAAAGCACATCTACCTTTTTTCTAGCATTTAAGTCTCTCAATTGATGTACAATTGACTTTTGGCTTCCTAGGTCTTATTTTCCACAAAGTGCATTTAAGAGCTTTTTGAGAAGACAGGGAAGAAGGAGCCAAGTCCCTAGCCAAAAAATTAATAAGGCAAGGGTACTTTTAGCCGACCATGGCTGAAGACTCCAAGAAGTATGTACGGTCATGTGACAAGTGGCAGAGGTTCGCTATCGTCTAGAGGCCGCCTAAGGTCCTCACCAGTATGATGGGATCGTAGCCTTTTGCACAGTGGGGGATAGACCATATAAGACCCTTACAAACTAGGCAAGGCCAAGTCAAGTTTGTGGTGGTAGCAGTTGATTATTTCACCAAATGAGTTGAAGTTAAGGTGTTCCAACTATCACTTAAAAGAAGGTGACTTAATTAATTTGGAGGAGCATAGTCTGAAGGTTTGGGGTACCTCGAACCCTAATCATTGACAATGGGAAGCAATTTAACAACCAAACTTTCCAACAATTCTACTCTAAGCTAGAGATCCAACATCATTTCTCCTCACTAGCTCACCCACAGGCCAATAGGCAAGTGAAAGCAGACAAGATCATAAAGAAGAATCTCAAGACCAAGCTCAAAAGCTTGAAGGGGTCTTCGGCAGAAGAGCTTCTACTTGCGGGCATACCGCACAGAAACCCACGACGTCAGTAGGCGAAACCTTCAACTCACTAGCATTTGGGGCAGAAGTAGTTATCCTAGTCTAGATATGTCTTTCATCCCCGAACATTGAGTCTTTTGATCCAGCATAAAATGACCAACAATTACGGATGAGCCTAGATCTCCCGAGGGAAAGAATAAATGAAAGCCACATAAGGGTGGCACAATACAAGAGCAGAATTGCTAAGTATTAGAACTTTAAAGTAAAGATGAAGCTCTTTCAAGTAGGCAACTTGGTGTTGTGAAACGTAATAAATAACACCAAAGAAATCAATAGCGGCGTCTTGGGGCCAAATTGGGAAAGACTATACCAAGTCATCAAAATTGCTCCCACAGGCACCTACTATGTCGAGGATATGAAGGGGAATAAGTTCCTCCATTCTTGGAATGCGATACACTTGAAAAAGTACTTTCCATAGAATGTGATTCAAGTTCTGAATAAAGTTGTCACTAAAAGTTTGTTTTTTCATCCTTCCAAAAGCTCTCTTAATTTAAGCTATATTCTACTTATTTCATCATAATGCAAAAAGATTAAATTATGGGATAAGAAAGAGGAGAGAGGATCAATACTAAAAAAAAAAAACTAACCATTCCAAAATTCCAAAATTGGGAAAGAAAAGACAATCACTCAAACAGGAACAACACAACGTACTTAGAAAAAGTTATACTCTAAAGATTACATAAAAAAAAAAACTAATCAAGTATTTTAGGAAAAATGCCTACTAAACTTTGGCCTATAAGGTATTGCTTGAGCATGTCAAGCCTAGTTGAGGGAGCCCAAAATGGAAGGTCACTCTCAGGAACGTCTTGGAAAATATGAGAATCGTAGTAAGCGACCCACGTTGAATCATTGGGAAGCCCAGACTCGAAGGTTGGAAGAGAAGGGTCGACTACCTTTCAGCGGTAGTGGCGTAGAGCGACTTGAAAAGTGGAAAAAGATTCTCGTAGTTGACCCTTTCCTGAATGATGTCTAGGGCCTAGTTGATGGCGGCTATGTCTGCATTATTCTCTATAATCACGAAGGTAGAAGAACCTTTCACCAGGTTAGCCAAGTAAGAAGCATTCTTCAACTTCCCTTCAGCAGCAGCTAACTCTCGACGAAACCGAGCAATGGTAGATAAGTCATCCTTGCAAGCACGAGCAACTGAACTTTAGACCGTCTTGGTGGAAGTCTGAAGGTTAGCCAAGGCAGCTTTTGTAACACGTCGAGCCTTCTGAGCTTGAGCTAGTTCTTACTTGAGCTTGTCATAGCCCGAAATCACTGAAGAGCGTCTATAGCGCAAGTTCTCTGATAAATGCTGCGAAGCTGAAGAAACGTGTACAAAATCATGCAAGAGAAAATAAGAGTCAGTTTCAAGACTTAGCCAAAAAATGCGATAGAAAGCAAGGTTAGCCAATATACCTCATTCATCAAGTGGGTTCCTTTCTTCAGGACTTGGGAGACATCCCTTTTAGAAAATTGCATGGAAGGGGTTTCGGCCTTAAATCATAGGCTAGAAACCAAGCTCATTTTCTCGACAGCGTTCAAAGTAAGATGGTAAGGTCCTGACAGAAGGTGGGAATTGAAACCAGGCAGAAGATTGAATGAAGACGTTCGAGAAGCGCACGAACTGAGGCGAGTCAGAGAGAAAGCATCATCAAAGATGGCGCTTGTCCCGCCATAATTCAAATCTGCTCCAAAGTCCAAGTTATCAGGGAGCTTTGGGAAAAGGTGATCGTTCTCTTCACCAACAAGAGGATGACCCTCCAAAGTATGGTCCATTCTCTCATTGGTGGGAGGCCTCAAGAGAGATTGGAAGGGTAGCAAGATACTACATCAAAGGCGCGCCTCAGGGTAGGCTCATAATCCATAGCCACTAAAACAGCAAACAAGGCGTTAGAGCAATAAATCATCATTCCAAATTGTTGAGACTAGTCAAAGTAATGTACCCAAACTTAGTTCCTCATTCTAGTCTGGAGAACCCGAATTTGGGACATGAGGTATAGAGGATTTCGGAAGAAGGCCGTAAAGACCCAAAGACTCAGTGGTCAAGTATTGGGCACTCTAAATAACTGTAGCTGGGAAAGTCATGACAAAGTTATAAAACTCCGAAAGCAAATGGTTAACGTTTTATGCACTGCACAACAAAACAAAATGTGAGCAAGGTGTATCTATAAGTATGCAAGGCGAATCAAACAGAAATCATACCATATGTCCCGAAAGAGGTGGAAGTAATCATTGAGGCATCAGTACAAGGAATGGTCTAAGAGTCACTTCCAAAAGACCACCTAACGCATCAAGCTTTTAAAAATTGGGATAGGAGACCAGTGAAGAAAGTCTGCTTCATGGAGTAAGGCAGCATCCCACAACCATGTTAGGGTGCTGAAAAATTAGTATAGAGAGAGGAGATCTCAAGCACTGAGGGAGCCTTCAAAGCTAACGTACCCCAAAAGACTATAAACTCCAAAGAACACATTCCAGGTGTTGGGAGCTACCTACGCCGAAGCCAGCCCTACAATGCACAAAAACTTCTGAAGGGAATGGACAAGAGGTAATCGAACTCCCCTCCAAAACATGGATGTATAAAGTGTCACATCGCCAGGGGGAGGGTGCCTATAGTCTTCTTGGCAGCCGATAGCCTAAGGCTCATACTGGAGGGAATGCAATAGTCCATCCTTAGTTTATCTAAGTCACATTGGGTTAAGACTGAGGCAATTGGTTCAGAGCTGGATCCAACCACCAACGTTCTGCGTCGAGTCCTCTTTTGAGAAGAGGAGGCTAAAATAGGATGGACTTTATTCTCGTAGTCAGAAGGTAGAGCCATGGGCAAGATTCAAGGAACACACCTAAAATGAGCCAAGAATCCAAAAAGTGTTAAAAAGTGGTGAGTCTATAATAAAGAAACCTACTTAGCAAAAATTCTAGAGTAGTGCTAAAAAGGTAGTGAGTCTCTAATAGGGGAACCTACTTAGTCAAAATTTTAAAGAAGTGCCAAAAGGTGGTGAGTCTTTAATAAGAGAACCCAATTGGCCACAAATTTTGTAAATGCTAAAAAGTGTCAAGACTCTAAAAAGAAGGCACACTTAATACAAAAAAGCAAAGATAGAGGTTTACATTGAAAATGTTTGGTAAAGTACCTACAAAGGTGGCAATACTCAAATAGAGGGCCAACTTGTGGAAAGACATAAACTAGAGGCTTACTTTGTAAGAATTCAAAAAAAAAAAAAACCTAGAAATTAGTCGCAAATCACAAGGCAAACCTACTGGGTACGTACAAGAATTTAGAAAAGTATAAAAACTAAAAAAGAAGCCCTATTTAGTACCCACAATTTCGAACGTACATACATAAAGGGTGCCAAAATTTCAAACAAAGTGTCTAATTCAAGGCCAACAAAGTGGAAAAAGTACACATGTATGAACAAAAAATTGAAAAAAGTCGATTTTCAAGCAAGGCACTTTGAAAAATTCCAAGTCCAAAACAAATCTCCCCCACGGTCAAAAAATCGTGAATGACAAGGTAGGGGGAGAAGTTTGAGTTTTATGGAATTTTCAAATTATGGAAAAAACTATTCAAGGAAATATCTCTTGAATAAGAAATATTCCTAAAAAAGAATATGATTTTTTGGATATAAAAATGTTATTTAGAAAGACATATTCTTAAAATAAATATATGGCATTTTTAATATAAAAATCCTTTAATTAATCAATATTTTCCACGAACATGAATTCGACTTCTCAAGAAAAAGGAATACCTTTCTTTAAAAAAAAAAAGCGTTAACAAAAATAGAAGTCGACCAATGGAGGCCTTGACCCCCAGGGCTCGGTCAAGACCATTTCGGCTTCCCCGAGAGCCGGCCATGGCTGCGTTGACGCCCCAGGGTCGGCCAAGGTAGGTCGGGATCCCCTGGGGGTCGACGATGGAGGCTTTGACCTCTTGGGAGTCGGTCAAGCCAAATCTAACCTCTTAGTGGCCAAAGGAGGCCAGGACCCTCCGAAGGTCGGCCAAAGTAGGCTTTGACCCCTAGGATCAGCCTTGAAGGTCAGGACTCTCTCCTAGAAGTCGACCGAGTCGAAGTGATAATTGGATTCGCTGATAACGGCGAGGAGTTATGTCGAGAAGGCTAGAACCTCATTTTAGGGGCGAGCCGTGGAGGTAGGACCCGTAAAGGTTGACCGAGACCAAAGTTGACCTCCAAGGAGATCGATCGAGTAGGTAGAAACCCACAGGGTTAGCCATGAAGGTTAGGACTTTCTCTTGAAGAGTCGACCAAGGCAAAATAACCCCTATGAACATTACACTGTAAGGTAGCAATGTCCAGGATTACAACGAGCAGACTTTGACCCCCATTAGGGTCGGTCATATACCTTTCAAAGAGAAAACGTATTCCAAAACGTTCTTTCTATCTCTTTTGAAAACCTTTTCCCGAGGCCCGTGGAAGAGGTTGGCCCTGTTGTGCCACCTGCTCTCTGATTTTCGTTTGGCTAACTTGCTCGCCGGGTTAAAGTAGGGGCCTCATGATCGCTTTGCAATGACAATGAAGTTGGATCGTGATAGTTGATATCCGAGCTTTTTAGCTTTGTTGAAAAGTAATTACGTAAATGGCCGAAAAGAAAACGATGGGCAAGGTCCAGGTCGACCCGTTGGTTGTGTTGGAAGAAGAGATCCTTTATTTGAAAGAGCTCCCAGATAGTGTTCGATTCTTGAAATCTCGACTGGAAGAGATTAGTTCTAAAGCTGACATGATTGACGCGGTAGCTGGCCGCGTATATGGAATGCCCGTCCAAGAGTTGATGATGAAGATCTAGAACCTCGAAGGCTTACCTCACGACTCGAAACGTTCGAGCGTGGTGACAGTTCATCAGACTTTATTGCCTATATGAAAGAACGCATTGAGAAAATTGAAAGCGTTCAAAGGCTGATTGGTCAGTTAGTCATAGGCCTTTCGGAAAGTGTCATAGCGGCACTCGATGATCTCAAGACTGAGTTAGGCGAGATGAATTCCCGTATAAACCTCACCATGATGGCGGTGGGTAATAAAGCCCCAACTGGAGGCATTGTTCAACTGAACAAGATCAAGGTGCCTGAGCCGAAGCCTTTCCGAGGCGCTCGAGAATCCAAAGCTTTGGAAAACTTTCTGTTTGACATAGAGCACTATTTCAAGGCTACAAACACCGTCGTTGAAGAGTCGAAGATCACTCTAGCGACAATGCATCTAGGCGACAACACCAAACTGTGGTGGTAGTCACGATATATGGATATTCAAGAAGGGAGATGTATCATTGACACATGGGAAAAGCTGAAGCAAGAGTTGCGGTCTCAGTTCTTCCCCGAGAACATTGAAATTCTTGCAAGACGTAAGCTGCATGAACTAAGACATCAGGGTCGATTCGAGAATATGTCAAGTAGTTTGCAGAGCTAATGTTAGACATTTGGGACATGTTAGAGAAAGACAAAGTCTTCTGTTTTGTTGAGGTACTGAAACCTTGGGCAAGGTCAAAACTTTAGAAGCAAAGAGTTCAAATCTTGTTAGAAAATGTTGTTTGATTTGAAAACCGATGGCAACAGCGAGAAAAATCAAGATGTGAGGCGAGAAAAGGCCTCCATGTGACGAGATACAAGGAACAGCCGCCCTAATTTTCCCAATAGTGGGAGAGCAGGCCGGTCAGGGACAAGCCAAGAACAAGGGTCACCATCGAGAATAAGGCGATGATCCTTTCAGCCGACTGGCTATAATCGAGGGCCTCTCAGTTATTTTCTCTGTAAAGGCCCCCATAAAGTAACTGAATGTCCTAACCGACTAGACCTCTATGCTCTACGAGCGTCACTTGAGAAAAAGACAAGGGTCAAAGAGGACGACAAAGTCGAGGTGGCGCAATTAGTAGCCCTCGAAGAGGAAGAAAGAGAAAATCCTCACGTCTATGCGCTCAAGTATCTTTCGGCCTTGCAAAAGAGTGTCACTGAGCCAAAGGAGTTATCAAGCAAAGGCATTATGTATGTCGATGCATGGATAAACCATAAGGCAGCGAGAAACACTATGGTTGACTCCGGAGCTACCCACAATTTTATGTCCGAAACAGAAGCAAGACGTCTGAATGTAAGCTGGAATAAGGATGAAGGACGGATGAAAGCTGTCAGTTCTACAGCCCTACCTGTGTTAGGACTCGCGAAGAACGCGAGGGTCAAGCTGGGCGATTGGACCGACAAAGCTGACTTTGTGATCTTTAGAATGGACGACTTTGATGTCATATTGGGGATGAAGTTCCTTCTCAAGCACAAGGTCATTCATATACCTCTCACTGAATGTTTAGTCATCACCGAGTCCAACCCTACGACCGTGAAGCACCCAAGTAGCGTGCGCTTGCTGTGGGCACTCCAAATGAAAATGAGGCCCAGCGATGACCGAGATAACTGGTCTCGAGTCGAGAAGTCTCCTTCTAAAGATAGGAGACAAAAGTCTATGATGGGGCAGAAGTTCCCCGAAGCGCCCATGCGCGCAAGCGATAGGGCCAGCCCAAGACGACGCCCTTCTAAAATGAGCAGTTCGTCGGTTCCTCTTCGCAACCTTTGAAGTTTTAACTGTAGAGACAGACCAAGCCGACGTAAATAGTCCAAGCCTGCAGAAGTTTCTTGAAGACTAGTGAAGCGTGACAGACATTGAAGTTCGATGCGGTCGCAAGGACAAATGGTAAGCCTCAAACGATCACTGAGTTCAAGTAGAGTTGGTTAACGAGGTCGTCAACAGCCTAAGTGAGGGAGAATGTCACGGTCTTGCTTGTCTAGTGCATGTTGCACATGGCCGGATGAACCTCTAGACCCATTTTTATCATGCTTTTCTAGTATAATATTTACTTTTCATGTCATTGTAATTTCCTTTATGTTCTGGAGTTGTATGACTCCTGGCCCTTTTTGACGCACAAGCCTGCCACATCAAATATGTGCCTTAATGTACTATAGGGGGTACTGACTCTTGAAGCTTCCCTCCTACTAAGCTATTATATGATGAATGCAAGCTAGTTATTGTGTCCCTTATTACATATTGTCATATACCTTTCAAAGACAAAACGTATTTCAAAACGTTCTTTCTCTCTTTCGAAAACCTTTTCCCGAGGCCCATGGAAGAGGTTGGCCCTGTTGTGCCACCCACTCTATGATTTTCTTTAGGCTGACTTGCTTGCCAGGTTAGAGCAGGTGTCTCACGATCCCTTTGTAACGACAACGAAGTTGGATCGTGATACTATGCTTACTTTAGCGTATTTAATTGATATTGAATGTAGGAGTTTAATAGTAATTAACCTTAAACTTATATTATATAAAGAAAATTTATAAACCCTAGATCCTGTTGTTTTCCCACAAATCCCAAAAAACCACATTTCTCTTTTAGTTCCAGATTTTTTTTTCTCTGAAAAGCTCTTTTAGTTTTTGTTAGCCTTCTCTCTTTCTCCACTTAATTTATTTATTTATTAGTTTTAGAAGTATTTTTTCTTGAGGTTAAACATTGAAAGTGGAGACTCGAATCACATATCGAGTAGAAGCTAGTGATACACTAATATCAACTAAACTAGGCTCGTTTTGACCTCTTTCTCTATTTTATTAGCTTTATGAGAATTGTTACTGTTGTAATAGAAATTTTGAAAAATTATAATCACCTTTCATTTGATAAGCATGATGAAGTCTATAAATGATAAAGTTTGGTCTAATGATAATTTGGGCTAGAAGCTCAATCTTTATGTAAAAGTAGATTAGGCCCAGAAATGCCCAGTTCATAAATATATGTGGTTCAAAGTCCATTCCATGAAGACATTTGGCTAGAGTCCACTTACTGATTTTGGCCCATGCTATGAAGACATTTGGGTCCAAAACCTGTTTATTAGCCCAACCCATGAAGACACTTAGGCCAAAGTCCACTTATTGATCCAAGCTCAGCCCTTGAAGATATTTGGGTCCAAAACCCATCTGCTGGCCCAAGTCCATGGTCCATGAAAACTCTATAAATGAGGTATTTCTCCTCCATTTACAAGGGTTGGAAAATCTTGAGAATAAAAGATTTGAAGTTTTCCTATGTAGTCTAAAAGTTTATCATGCAGTCTTGAAGATCAAAGCTACAAAAAGCATCTTAAGATTGCAATCAAAAGTTTCTTCCTGAAGTCTGAAGCTATAAAATTGTTTGAAGACTGGAGATTGTTTATAAATTCTTGTATTTAATCCAATTGTAATATTGTTTATAGGCTACCACAATTAATTTATTTTTCTCGAATTCAAGGAATTAGTCTACCTATTTGAAAAGACCACAATAATAATTGTTCTTCTATTTTATTGACTTTGACCCAACATCATAATCAAACCTTATTATTGAATGAATTCGGCATGATATCATTCCATATCAACTAAAAAAATAGCATTAAAATTAGTGAGACGACTAAATCAAAATCAATTAACCAAGACGACTACAAATTAATTATTTTTGTTTATTTGCTTTCCTAAGTTCTATCATGCAAGCTATATAATTTGAACAAGCCACAATCATACACACATGAACTAACCCCTTCCTTGCTATAATTTAACATCATTTGGAATATTTAAAAAAAAACATAACAAAATCATGAATATCATAGAATAATTGAGAATAAACTCGGGCGTCAATTTAATTGATTAGCAATCAATCGGAAATAAAAACAAGAAACAAATCATCCTTGAATTAAAAAAAAAAAATCTTTATTTGGTCCAAAGCCTCACAAAACAACAATTGAATTAAAACAACTCTTGAACTAGAAAAAAAAAACTTAGCTACATATAATGTAAACAACAAAAATAATGTTCCAAATATGAATAATAGAAAATAGGTAAACTAAAGGATTTGAAAATAAAACCTAATTTCGCTTGTCCAAAGTGAAGTTGTTGATGTCCACACCCATGTCTTCACCGTCTTCTTTCTCTCCAAATTGCGTCTGCGTTTCCATATTTTAATGGTGATGTTGGCCGCTGTGTTGTTGCAAAAAAAATTAAAAATGTTTTCAATTAATTAAGACTTATCAAGAATCCTTATCATAATTAAGCCCTGATCATGGACCAAGATTAGCTTAAAAACTCATGCCCTAACTCAAAAGTCAACTGGTCTCGACTATATAAAAACTCAACTGGTCGTGATGAAATAGGAACTCAACTGGTCCTGATTTATAGGAACTACACTGGTTCTAGCGAAACAAGAACTCAACTGATCCTAACTGAATAGGAACTCATTTGGTCCTAGCTCTTCATAAGCTCAATTGCTTAGGAGTAAGAGAACCGATATCGGCTACAAGCTTGGTATCCTAAAACTAGTCAAATAGGCATAACAATCCAATGTCCATATTGACCAAGGGATACCCTAGTCAACATGCTCTGAGTCTACTAGAAAGGTGTGCTAAAATAAGACACATATCAAGTTGATGCATATTCCGTGTCTCATACCATTGAACGATAACTCATGATGGAAAAGCAAAAGCAACAACCTAACTACTTACTCAACATCTCATAATATTGAACAAAAACTAGCACCTGGAACAGATTTGTGATACATACATCAAGTATTCAAGTTAGCATACAGTTTATAATATTAGTCAGCAGGTAATCAATACGATAAACAACTCATAATCAACATTAACAGATCATTAAAAGTAAATAACTCATAAGAAGTTGAAAATCATCTTTCAGGCACGCATTGTTCAAGTCTAAAAAATCAACACAAATGTGAAGTCGACCATTTTCTTTCTAACTGGAACAATATTTTCTGTCCACGTACGATATTTAACTTCACGGATAAATTTTGCCTCGGCTTGGATCAGTTCGGTTTGATTCTTTAATTTCTTTGGTTTCTTGCACACCTTTACCTTAAGGTATAGTTTCTAATAGACAGATCATTGTTTCTATATTAGGACTCAAGGTAATTCGTGTGTAATTTAATTGTTATATGTTGATGACATGTTTATAGCATATGAAAACAAATAGAAAGTTCTTGAGATAAAACTCGAATTAACTCTATGAAATATTTGAGAGTTGGCAAACAAATAGTAGGAATGAGAATTGAATGAAAAAAAAAAAAAAAATTGGTATATTGACATTGTCATATAAAGAGTAAGTGAAAAAAGCATTAAACACATTTCACATGGAAAATGCAAAACTTATGAGTACGCATTTAACTTGTAATTTTAAATTATACAAGGAGCACTCATCCTACTACTGAACAAGATATGAAATATATAGCTAGAGTGATGTATGCTTCAACTATAAATAGCTGGATGTATGCCATGGTTTGCACAAAATCATACATTACACATGCAATGAGAGTTGTTATAAGATATATGAGTAATCTAAGGAAACAACATTGGAATGCAACAATATGAATTTTCAGATAATTGAGACGAACAACTCGTTGGTCTATGCATCTTATAAAATCAAAATTAGGGTTTGTATTGTGGATGTTTTACAGGAAGGAAAGAGGAAATATTTTATTTTCGGATTTTTTTCTTTGACTTGTTTTGGAAAGAAGGTTTATGTCCATTAAAGAGGGTTTGTATAACTCTTATAATTTTCCATTAATAATTTAGTGGATCATGCAATTGGTAGCAGAGAACATGACCTAATCAACATTGGATAAACCAAAAATTTCTCTTTATTAAACTTTTAATTATATTTCGATGCTGAAATAACAGTAACCCAGTAGCGTCAATATATATTCAAGGACCATGCATACTGATTTTGAGCTTCTATTAGTGTAGGGTTATTTTCTTAAACAAGGAGAAGCAGAAGAAGAAGAGAATGAAACCATTTAGGATTTCATACTTAGAGTGAGAAAATATTTATTTTAATTGAAATTTGATTTATAATTAAACAGAATGTTAGAGAAAAGTTTAACAGAATTTAAAGAAGAATAGGAAAGAGACTAATAACTAGTTGAACTCCTCCCATTTCTCCTTTCCAAATATAATTACCCCCAAGTAAATCAAAAATATTTGGCGCTTCTGAAAATTTCAGTTTTCAGTACGGGAATGCACTGGAAAGTGGCGGGAAGTTGTTTGTTGTCCCAAACTTGATGTCAAAATTAGTTTTCACCCTCCAATTTTTCCCGCCGGAAAGGAAGAGTTTCTCAACAAATATCAATCGCCAATTGAGAAATGAAATTCTTCTTCCTCTCTAGCGTCTTCGAAGTTGGAATCCCTCACAGGCAAGCCCCGTTTGTTCAACAGATCACATTTCTTCGAAGCCCCATCATTTGGAGCCTGTTCATCTTTCTCGGTTTCGAAGATTTTGCTCTGTACTGAACTACAACAAGATAATGGGGAGCAAGAAGAGGGCTTCTGTAGATTCTAACGAGAACAGAGCAAAACGGACCAAGTCTCCCGAAAATCGAGTAATTGAGGGCCAGATCTCCGATTCTCAGAGCGGAAAAACTTGTCATCAAGTAATTTTTTGAACACTTGAATTTCTTTGTGGTTCAGTTCTAGCTGATTTGTATATCTATTATTTCTTATGGTTTTTCTTATTGAATTCTGAAGTGCCGGCACAAAGCCATGGGGGTTGCCGCATCCTGCATGAACAAGAAAGGAGATAAGCAGTGTGCCATTAGATTATGTCAAAAGTGCCTTCTAAACAGGTTACATTGTTAATTTGGCGTATTTTATGGTTTTTCTGTATTGGGTTTCACTTATTTTTTGTAAACATGGTGTTAGAATGATTTATGAAGTTTCCATCTGTGCTCGTATTGAATGAATTTCGTGGGAATTATATCAGATATGGAGAGAAAGTAGAAGAGGTGATGCTTATGGAATACTGGAGTTGTCCCAAGTGCAGAGGCCTTTGCAATTGCAGTATTTGCATGTAAATCTCGATTTGAGATATTTATTTCTCTCTTTATTCATTTTTACTAGAAGTTATGTAGGTTCAAGTTCGTTGCAAGAGCTTGAATGATCATGATCTAATTGTGAATAGCCATTTTCAGGAAGAAAAAAGGTCTTAAGCCGACTGGTTTGCTAGTCCATACAGCCAAAGCAACTGGGTTTTCTTCTGTCTCAGAAATGCTTCTAGTGAATGGTTCTGTAAGCGTAGTTGCTTCACCAAATATGCAAACTTCTGATAACAAGGTTTGATTTTGTTTGTTTGGTTATTTATCGTTTCTTCATTATCATATATAAAAATGCTATGGATGTATTTCTCAATGTCGATGAAAAAATGTTGGCGTCAAGTTTTACAAACATTCTCGGTTGAGTTATGCATTGCTTTGAAAAAGAGCACTCTCTCTATCTCTCTCTCTCTTTCCTCTGTGCGTTCATGATGCCATGTTTGCTTGCTCTTTTGTGAAACCAAAGCATTCCACTTTATTCATATGTGTTGTTTGATGTAATTAAATTTACTTTAACCCATCTGCTTAAGCTTTTATATTGATCGGTTGTTTAACATAATTGTTACGTTAGAGCTAGAAGGTTTTGAGTTTCAGTCCATGTCAAGTTGTTTCCTACCCAATTAAAAATTGAATTTCACTTGTAGGTCTTTAAGTTCTAAGTCATAAGTTAGGGGGAGTATTGATCGATGTAATTAAATTTATCTGAGCTTTAACCTTTTGAGTTGATTGGTGGTTTAATTTAATTCAACAATTTGTTTTGGATTGAGAAGAAAATTCCTGTTATCAATGTTGGGAAAGAATATCTGAGTACTGTTATAGAAAAGAATCTCATTTTTCTGAGAACCTGTTTTGTAACCCAATCTAGCTCTTTGGTTAGCAAGTCATGATAGTTTAGTAACCCAGACTGTCTTTGTTCTCCATGAGAAAACTCTTTAGGATGGAAATCTTATCCTTTCCTCTCATCATTTTGGTCTTGAAAGAAAATCATTCCAGGCAGTGGTCGAGCTTCTCTTGATGAAAGGCTCTTAATGTCTTACCCCATCACTTTTCATTGTTTTGTTATGAATCTCTCGGAGATGTGCTGGAGCAAGGTCTTAATCATGACCTGTACCCGTTTTGAACGTTAAGGAAAATATTTGGTAGCTCTTCTTTTTGTTCATCAAAGAGGGATTTGTATTATAATTTTCCCATCTAGACAAGTCCTTTGAAAGTCCTCTGAAAAGAGTCTGCATTTTTTTTTTCATAACAAAGGTTGGCCTGCTATTGATTCTTTTACTGTGAAACTTGAACAGTGCAATGAAAGTTTTCATGTAAAAACCAACCTCTTTGTACGAAGGTTGGTTACTGTTGAGAAACATTGATGTGATAGGATTATAAATACTATGACTAAATGCTCATTTTCATGAAAACAATCATTGGAATTAAGATGATAATTGTTGTCTTTCTTCGTTGAGAGTGAGCACCAACAGGATGACTCTGTCAAGGTATTGTTTCCAGAACTCAAACAATGAGCTTATAACAAATTTCAACATACTATAGGTCTAAATAGAAGCAATCAAGTATTCAAGCTATAACTCTGAATTTACTGGCAGATAACCATCAACCAGAATAATATGATAGGATTTAGGGCCATTTTAGTTAGTTGCTTAGTTAGGTGGTTAGGGGGTTAAGTTTTTGTTAGCTTATCCTAACCCATATAATGTACCTTTCGTTCTCATTAATGGATAGACATTAATCATTGACTCATTTGAGTTAGGGACTCTTTGATAGATGCTATCGAAGCCACGATTCGTGGTGACTGTTAACATGGATCAAATATAGGTAGAGTTTGAAGAGCGTATGGAGGTGTTGTTCGCAAGATGAGATGAGAGAAATGCAAGGGAGCAGGAAGTGAGAAGATTAGAAAATGCAAGATTGACCGAAGAGAACACAAGTAGGAAGATAGAAGATTAGTGAATGCAAAGCCATGGAAACAGAGGGAAATTCTAGTGGAAAAATACACAAGAGAAACGAAAGAGGCTCGTAAGAGGAAGAGGGAAAGAAGGAAGATACGAGATCAAATTCGTGCAACCAAAAAACGCGTTACAAAGCGTTGGCACGACGATGACGGCCAAGAAACGAAAAAAATCAGCAAGAAAGAAACGGGTTGGAGTTGGAGAAGAGGAGACTGAAGAAAAAAAGAAAAGGGAAACATCTTCATCCAATTACTCGGTCAAAGAAAAATTTTCAAGAGGGGAGGGGAAACATACCAAAAACAGAGGTTGCCAGGGAGGAAAACTTCGTAACGTTGGGTAATTGTCAAGTCGGAAAACATTTCAAGAAAGAGATGTGTATGCTTAAATCATCGACAACAAGTTCATCGGTGGCCGAAAAAAAAGATAAATGATCAAGAAGATACATCATCGAATCCTTAAAGAAGAAAGTCTCCATCGAAGCTTTGAGAAGAAACAGTGTGTTGTCGCAAAAAAAAAAAGATCAACGATGACCAAAAAATGATCGGCAATCGGCGACAGTCATAAATGGGCGCATAGTGGTGGGAACGGTGGCCGGGAACAAAAGTTCATCGGCTACTGGCAGCTTAAGGCAGTGACAGACAATGTATAGCGGCGGGAGGTGTGCGACGGTGGGTGGCGTGCGACGATGGCCAAGCATGGGTGGTCCTGAAGGGAAATGAGAAGGGTGAAGAAGAAATGTGTAGAGTTGTTTGAGAAGAAGACATGGGTTAAAAAAATATTAAATAAAAATAAAAGATACGATGGCTAGAGTTTCAAGTGAAGGAAGAGGGGAGAATGAGATGACTTGTATGGGGTGAATTATTTGTATCTTAGTGGGTTGGATTATTAGTTTAAAAATGACAAACATAAATAATGGGTGTTGTTACGTGGGTCAAGTTATTGGGCGTTATATAGTCACCGGCTATACCTCTATCCAATATAGTCAACCACCGCTTTGAGCACTGCAGCCGCTGCCACTCCAGCCACTCGACGACCGCCGGAAAAAAAACCTAAACTTTTTGTTTCTTTCTATGTTTCTATTTTTGTATACCCACCTTGAGGACAAGATACTTTAAAAGAGGAGGGTAATCGATAGGATTTAAGGTCATTTTAGTTAGTACTTAGTTAGGTGGTTAGGGGGTTAAGTTTGTTAGCTTACCCTAACCTATATAATGTACCTTTCATTCTCATTAATGGAAAGACATTGATGATTGATTCATTTGAGTAAGGGACCCTTCGGTAGATGCTATAATAATAATAATCTTTCATTAATCAGCACTAAGAAAGGAATTACAAGATATTGTGATAATTGGAACAAAAGGAATGATGTTTCTTGGAGAATATTATTGCTACGTACCCCTCCTACTAAAGATCTCAATCTTTACTTCCCAAAATCAGCCCCAATTTTTAATGAGTCATTTTTAAAATGGTGTCACTTAAATCCTCCTTGTGTGCAAGCATCTTTTATAGAGCCATTTAACGAGCTTTGTGTGCTCCTTTAGCCTGTAAAGCTCCTTTGCACTTCCATGAGATGCCTATGAGACGATCAAGACACATTTTGTTAGATCCATTTGGATAATTGAGACATCAAAACCCTCAAGTGTAATTGAAATTAAATGATTTATGTAAGCCCAGCATCTGTTCTATACTTGAAGAATTGTGCCTCCGTCTTTTTCTTTTCTCAAGTTTGGAACCTTGAACTGAGATATGGCTAAAGAAAATGTTTCAAGTATTTTGGTCTGCTCCATCAAACAAGTGGCCAATGCATTTTCCTCATCAATTCTCCATTTCGGTCTCATCTCTTCAGCTTCTTGAAATCTTTATATATTTTTTTTCACTCTTCAGCAGATTATGTTTTGAACTCACCAAAGCTGCCATCCATTCAATATTAGAACACACTTCTACTCGATCTCCAACACGTTGTGTTGTTTGTCTTGCAGTTGATTCAAATGTTGAATATGAAGTCAATTTGAGTGATGTTCACAGCCTATAGAAATATTGTTGATGATTAGGTGGTTGCATATTTTATTTATTGAAGATCTAGTCTCTTCATTTCAGGAATTGAGTTTCCTCATCCATCCTCAGTGCCTAATAAATTTGCATCTTTGACTGAAGCTTGTGGCATCTGATAACAGAAATTACTCTCTTCAATTAAGCAAAAGTATGCATTTGGGATTTTTGTTAATTTACTTTTGGTGCTTGGCTTTTTGTGGCTTCTTTTGGTTTTTGGCATGGTATTCTGTGTTTCTTTGGTGTCTGGCTGATTTCTTCAGGATTTTGTCGGCCTTTTAATGTGGTTTAATTAATGAACTTTGAGATGCAATTGAGTTTGTTTGATGCGCTTGATTTCATTCCATGCAACTTGGCTTCAGTTTTAATGCCACTTGATTTCCTCGAATGTAACTGGAGTTTGCCATACCACACTTGTGTTCATTTAATCCAACTCCATCTTCGAAGCTCAACATGGCATGAAGTGTGTAGAATGCACTTGTCACCCCTTTAAACTCCTCTTTAACTCATTGCCTTGTGCTTATGCTTTCCTAAAGGCCTCTAAGTTGTTATTTGTCTCGTGGGGTTCGAACTCCAGGATGTCTTGTTTTGTGGTGTGTTTCAATACAGTTTTTCTTGTTTCTTTCAAAAGAAATGCGTATGAGGGTATAAGGTTTTTTGCATTCCAGATTTGATTGCCTTAACTGCATGCTCTTTAATCTACAAAGATTACATGACTATAACAGGAGTTTGTGATTTAACCAAGGAAGAAAGGGAAGGAAAATTCTTTTAATGGAATTGATGAATCGAACTTAAATTTGCAGAATCAAACACCATATTCTAATAAAAAGAAGCTGAAGGAAATGAAGCATGAAGAATTGAAAGAAATATTCAATGGAAATAAGGTTGATGTTAAATGCTCAAACAAGAGCACTCCAACAAAGTTCAGCTTAGAAGAAACTTCTAAGAAGCTAACTGATACAAATGGGAAGGATGAATCTCTCCCCTCAAAGAAAAAAGGCTCTAAAAAAGGGATTTCTAAGCATACTGCCTCCGATGTTAGCGAAAAAATCAGTTTGTGTCACAAGGATGCAAAAACGCCAGATGCTCTAAAAGAGGAAGACAAGGGACTCTCAAAGGCCAATTACTCAAAAGAAGAAAAAGATTTGGATATTCACAAATATGCCAACACATCAGAAGCAGCGATTAATAGGGAAACAAAGGTGAAAGACAAGCTGCTATCGAAGTCCAAGAAAAATATGAAATGCTCTATGGATATTCAGAATGAGGAATTTCGTACCTGTGTTTCTTTGCCTCCGGGTTCAAGGTTAACAACTGTAGCAGATATTGAACTAACCTCAGAAGATGTTGGTCATGCATTGCAGTTCTTAGAATTCTGTGCAACTTTTGGAAAGGTATGAGTGTCATTTTGGTTTCAAATTTCAATTAGTTATTAAACTAAATTTATTGCATATTCCAATCAAAATATTTTTCACCGTTCAATTCTAGTTTACTGACTCAATAATGTACTAATTATGGATTTTTGTCGTTACTTTCACTTTTGACTTGTTTAAATTTAAAACATTATTTTGGTTCTTGAACTTTAAAATATTCTAATCTAGTCTTTGTACTAAAATCTTATAATCAGTCTATTGTTGGTTTGAAGTTATTTTTTATTAAATTTGGTAAAATAACAAGATTAGTTTTGATGGAAGATAGTACACAATTTGAATGCTTTTCCAAAATTGATTGAAGGAATACTACTAGCTACTTAGGTACCTGGCCTGTAAACTAACAGTAAGATATATTATTTATTTATTCATTGAAGGTACGAGGACTAAATTAGCACATTTATAAGTACTAAAGACCAAAATGACATTTTAACCTATTATATTTCATTTGGAGTTCAACTTCATCAAATACAATTGTGCTATTTGGTGTCAGTATCATGACATTCATTAGATGACTGAGTGTATTAAATAAAACTTAAATTTGGATACTGTAGGATCCCATGAATAGGAAACGGAAACCAAGTTAACTATAAAATTGAGAATTGTAACTATAAACTTGTTTATTCTAAGTTTATCTTATGTTGAAGCGTTAGTCTAGTTTGCCCCAACAGTTTACTTTAACAAATAAATAAATATCAAATTATGGTTGAAAAATCACACTTGATAATTTCCCTGCATTTGAGTAGAGAGAATTCAATATCTTATTGAGATTGGATTATATGCGGATCCCTAAAAATAGTGCGTATAAAAGTTAGGGTAATATGGGAATGAGAAGAAATAGCTAAGATAATTATGATATGTGCTTGATTTAGAATATAAGGGTAAGTCGTTAATCATTATGCCATTAGTTAGTTAGAATGGTTGGTTATCCATTTGATTAAAATAGAGGAAAGGGGTAAGGGTAGGGCCTTAGGGCACGAACACTTCTATTTTGACAACGTATCCGTGTCGACACGTGTCGGACACCGACACTTTCGAACACTCTTCGAACACGTGTTCGACACTCAAAATTCCGTGTTCTCTATTATTATTATTTTTTTTAATTTCGGACACTTCACGGACATGTTGGACACTTCATTGACGCCTCCATTTAAGACTTATTTGTTTCAAGTTGGTGGAGGCTGTCGATGTAAGGACCCGACCCAGACTAGGGTCACCCTAGGCTACTTAAACATGCATGTTTTAAAATAATCCTTAAAGAACAAGAATCAAAGTAATAAATGCTTCAGTTAATAATCCATCAAGATCATTTAAAACATGAAAAGTGGGTACCCGGTTGTCAAACATTTTTTTAATCAAGGAAATCTAAAGAAAATGTCTCACAAGCGACCAAGTTCGCAATAAGTTCAATCAGATAAACATGCAACAAAAGAAAATGCCCTAACTTGACACCACATGACCCGAGTCCATGGTTTATCCAGCAATCCCGATCAGCCATCTTGGTAGAGGCCATGCGGACCTGTGGAGTCCATAGAAAAGAAACGGGATGAGTTATGAAACTCAGTAAGGATTCCCGTTCAGGATCAACACAATATAACAGTCAACACAAGTATATATGGATCTAGGGGCAGATAAACAATAGAACATAAGGGTCCCGTAGGACATGACGATGCCGGACGGTTACTGGGTGATGAAGGCGACTCCGGGGCTATCCCGAAGGGACATGCCACTCCCGGGTCCCACATAATCAATCCTACACATCTGGGGCTATCCTGATAGGGAATGCCACTCCCGGGCCTTCTATTAGGTCACCTGCTTAGGATTCTATCAAATACACGCACAACTATCACGTAATATGCTCATAACGAGGTAAATAGTGAAAAACCACAATTGGATAAATAACGTGTAAGCAAGTGCTCAACCTATCTAAACTCATCCAAGTTATTCTACGAGCGAGATTAATTCGTAGTAGGGCTTGCATAAATTTTCCCTTACTTTGGCCGAATGTCTTTATTCCCTTAAATTGCTCGAATTATGTGTCTCAACGCTGTTTTCCAAGTTTAACTAGTCAAACAGAGAAAACAGTAAGAATTTGGCCTTGAAACCATCAAAAACAGACTCAGAACGACGAAAATACCCAAAAATCACTACTTGATAATTTTCCGGGAGGTGACGGCGACGCGTGGTCGGACAGCGGCGGCGGACGGTGGCGCGTGGGAAATACTCGCCGACGCATGAAGAAGACGCGCGTCTTGGCTCGCGGGCAGGTTCGAACGTCGCTGGCAGGCTCGGAACGCGCACGCGGCTAGGCTTGGAGGCGGTGGCAGGTTTGGGACGGCTCCACCAATCCAAAGCTGGCGCGACAACGGTGACCTCTCACTGGGCGACGCGTGTCGACGACTCAGAGGCTGGCTGGGCGGCGACAGGTGGTTGGTTGTCTGGGCGGTGGCGACGGCCTCTCACTGGGCGAGGCGTGTTGACGACTCAGAGGCTGGCTGGGCGGCGGCGAGTGGTTGCGACGCGTGGTGCTCGTCTGTTGGCGAGCTTGGCGGCGACCGCGCCTTCTGCGTTGGTGACACGCGGCGTGAGGAGGTTGGCGGATTAGGCGGCGGCGACAACGTTCGACATGTGGCGCTCGATGGATGGCTGGACGACGGCGGCGCCCTCTCCTGTGGAGACACGCGGCGGATGATGGGCGGCATTTTATAGCATTTTATAGCTGCTGGAAAAGAAGGAGAATTTACGAAAATGCCCCTAGGGCCTAAATTACCAAAATGCCCCTGAGGTCAAAAATGACCTTTCTACCCCCAGTTTTCCGAATCCGACTTTGCACCTCTCGAACGTACTTTTTAATAATTATATTTTACCCAAAATAAGAATATAAAAATATAAAAGGACCCTTGGGATTCTCGGTAAGCCGAAAAAGACTAAAATTGACCTCGAAACAAAAAGGGCAGAAGACCAGGCTGTTACAGTCGACAACGACATCCACTGAAGATAGATGTACTAAAATGAAAAAAATAAAGAAAGAAAATAGAGGAAAGAAAAATTGAGATAAAAATTGAAGTATTTTGAGATTGTTTAAGGTAGGCTTATAAATTTTGATTTGAGTGCTTTTAGTATGCATGTAAAGAATGTGAGATTTTGTTCTTTATTGGATTTAAATAGACTCATATTACTAACTACGCTGGTTAACTTCATATTCATCCTTATTTGAAATATCTTTCATTGTTAGTAAATTCCTTTTTAATATTTTGGATTTTATCTTTTAATAGTATATCATGTAAAATAATAATAGATAATGTGTCATTGATGTATCCGTGTCTTACATTTTAAAATAATGACGTGTCCGTATCGTGTTGTGTTTGTATTTTGTGTCCATGTCCGTGCTTCTTAGGGTAGGGCTAGGAATATAATTGTTAAGTAGTTTTTTGGGGCTCGGTTTTATAGCAGGAAGGAATTGGGGTTCAATTTGGGCTAACTTGTCCATTACTAACTGGCTTGATTTAAGTACCTCAAATAAGGCCCTGTTGTTTCACATTAAACTGGTACAAAAAGCCATTCAGTGTAGAATGTGCAGATGGGCTGGTTTTCGCATGGTTTAGTCTGCTAGAAGCTTTTTTGAGCTTGCATCTAATTTAACAACACTTGCTGGATATTACGTTTCCTCATTTTGGGCATTGCGTTTTCATTTTGCTTTCATTTTTGTATCTCCACCTTGAGGACAATCTGCTTTAAATAGACCAGTAGGTATTGAGACGTTCTTACTTTAGAATATTTAGGATAATTGTAGGGGTGATTAAGTCATTAGACAATTAGTTAGTTAGAAATTTAGAATGGCTGGTTAGCCATATTGTTATAAATTGAGTCAAGGGGTAAAGATAGAGGTATGCAGTTGTTAACTGTTAAGTAGTTATTTGGGTCTTAAGAGGATTCTCTAGAGACGTGCTTTACATCTAGGTTATCTTGTATTTCCTATATGTTCCGATATCAATAGAAGCTTGGTTCTTATCAAATTAACAATTGATTTTAAGTGTCAATCTTAATGGCGAATTTGCACTCTTTCTATTCCATCTGTGAACTCAGCACCTGCTAGTTTGTCCGGATTCCAGAACAACTGTTTTTCTGAAGCCCAAGAAGTTTAGTTTCTTTTGGCTCATATTTTGTATAGTTATAGATCATCCATAATATAAAATATAAAATATGTAAAGTTAATTGTTCTTGTCTATTACTTGGTTAAATGTGTACACGAATTGACAGTTTTGGAGCACTGTACCATATTTTTTTTTATATAATTATTTATCTATTTATTCATGTATTTTGTTTTTTTCTTCTTTATCTATGGATAGACTCTTAATTTAAAGAAAGGGCATGCTGAGTCTGTACTCAAAGACCTAATGCGGGAGAGAACTCTGAGAAGAAGGGGTAGAGTGCACGATTCACTGACTGTTCGATTTCTTATTCAACTCCTGTCTCTGATACTGAAGGATATGGATGAAGAGTATGACTATAAGCTGAGGCTTTTATTTCTATGATTTGATTGGACGCATACTCTTTTAACCTTTACTTCATCTGTTCTTAGGTCTGAAATCTCTAGTCCCGCAAATAACAGAAGCTCATGGTTGCCAGCCTTGAAGAAATGTATTTCTGTATCCCCATTTAAGTTGAATGATTTGAAACCAGATTACTTTGATGGAGGAGACAATAGCTATGATGACTTGGACTTTTCAAAAAAGCTCAGACTATTGACTTACCTATGCGATGAGGCTCTCAATACTACGTAAGTGAAACCACTCAACGTGCTATCTTTACAGGTTGAGATGTTTTACTATCTGCACATTAATTTTAATAGGTGATTGAATGGGCTGATTGCCAAATTTTATTCTTGTCCTCTCAGGAAGTTTAGAAACTGGATTGAAAATCAACATACAAACTTTATGGAGGAACAAAAGGAAATGAAAGAACAACTTGCTGCACTGAAGGATAAGGTGGCTTAAGCTGGCAATGACATCTGAAAATCTTATAAGTAATATGCCTTCTAATTTAAACTGATTTAATATTTCAAATTTAACAGGAGAAACAAGCTAAAAGCAAATTGCAAGGTGAGCTGGCCAAGGCTCTTACAGCCAAAAATGGTCTTCCCCTTTCAATTGCTGAACACGACGCAGTTGTTTTGCAAGTAAAAAGAAACGTAGCTGAGGCTCAAGCTGAGAGGCTTGTTAAATTGGAAATGGCATCTAAAAGTAAGCTCTGGTTCTTTTTTTTTTTCTTTTTTTTTATTGCCATCATAGTCATAGTTTTATTGAGTTGATTTTCTAAGAGCATGTTTGGGTGGTGGGAAGAGACGGAAAGAGAAGGGAATGGGTCCCTTCCCATTGTTAATTTACTCTTACTTCTCGCTCTTTATTTCTTCGCTTTCTTTCTCTTCTCTTCCATTCCTGCTGTAGCTAAACATGTCTTAAAATTATGTCGTTTGACTTAAATGAGAAAAAGGGGAAATTATATAACAATTTACTTGGAAGTAATTATGAGTGGGTGTGACTTAAAACCAGTTACGTGGACTATAAAGTGGTGTTAGGTCCCAATTGAGGGGTGGAAACAATTTACCAATCATTGATTAATTAGAAGCTGGATGTGAGAGTGTAGGAAATTGTGATGTGGGACCTGTTATAGTGTGTTCGTGTGTGTGTATGCATATATGTATATGTATGTATATATATATGTATGTATGTATGTATGTATGTATGTATGAATATGTAGTATGTATGTATTATGAATATGTAGTATGTATGTATTATATATATATATATGTATAATGTATGTATGTATATATGTATGTATTTAAATAATTTATGTTTTTTCAATTTTTTGTAATTTTACATTCTTGAGTTATGATCTGATATTTATTGAATCATGTTAAATCACCAATCAATCCAGAAGTTTAAGTTGATGGGTTATGGAAAACTGGTGTTGGTTACAGAATTCTGATGTTGGACGTAACAATAGTTGTAACCCTTAGGTAACCTTCCATTTTTGGTTACGGAAAAACTATGTTAATATTTCAGGTTTTGATGTTAGTTTCTTTTTCCTCTGGAACATTCTGTATTATCAATATGTAGGAGAGTGCACAAGTTTAATTTGTTTCTGAAAGTATAGAGTCAATTATTAAATGAATTTTAACTTAGCGAATACTATTTTTGTAGAGAGACAAAGGTCAGTTGCTACTAGGACAGTTCCCATCGTTTTGGATGTTAATGGTCGTGTATTTTGGAAATTAAGAAGCTTTGATGGTGAAGGGAATATTCTGCTACAAGGTTAGCTTACACAGTATTGTGATTTCACCAGATTACCTGATTTTTCATTGTCTCTTTTGAGGTATGTTTTTGTTTAATCATATTAAAAAAGAAAAAAATCCAAATGCTAGATATGGAAAGCTGGGAATCAGTGAAACCAAGCGAAAAGTGGTCTGTATATAAAGGCGAGCAGAAACAAGAGATAGAGAAATACATTTCTTCTTTTAGGTGAGTATTACATTCCAATTATCAAGTAAATTTATTAATACAATTATTTCTTCTAAGAAGACTTTGAAAATATCTTATTGTTTAGGACAAGTATATTCGAGAATTCATTTAGATTTCTCCTGAAATTCATTTATTGTTTAGTAATGATTTGATTTGGTTAGGTTAGTAATATAGTAGTAAGATTAGTATTTATGTGAAGATGGCTTTATTTAGTTATGAATTGTGGCATTGGATGAATCCAGGATGAAGACCCAGTGGAAGTAGCTCAAACTCTTCCAGGTCAGGTGGAGGTTGGTTTTGAGGTCTCTGAACCAAAAGTTAAGCTGTCAGTCAAATCAATCATCAGCCTTTGTGTTTTGTTTTTGGATATTCATTGACCTTCTTTCCATATCCTTATTGTTTGTAAGTTCTTAGGAGAAGCTTCAAATCACAGCTACAAAAAAGAAAGAGAGGAAGAAAGAAAGAGATAAGTATGAGCTGTGTTTTTGTACACTTGAAGTTGTTCAGTCCCAAGCCAGTTATTTGGTATTGGTTTTGGAGATATTTGAAGAGGGAATCCCATTGTATGACATAATTGATATCTAATGTATTTGTGTGTTTGAGAACTGACTCTCATCGCTTATGCTTTTCCTTGGAATTAGACAAGTACGCATCATAACTCTAAACCCAAGCAGCTTGCTATACTAAAGTTGGGAGATAAGGATACCTTTTTCGTCTCTCTAAATTTTATTCAAATTCTTATTTTCTGAAATTTTTATCATTTTTTTGTCTTTCAAACATTTGCGTATGATCTTTCTTGAAAAAAGAAATATCTAGATTTTGGATAAATAAGTGATATCTAAAATTTCATTGGTTTATAATTTTTAACAATCTTCGTATCGTTCTTTTCTTCAGTCATTTGAGATCGGCATCAATTGAACTTATAATCATCGATTGTCTTGGTCTAAGTATTTTGCTAACTTTTGTTTTGTATGAATTTTTTGCATATCCATCGTTCCTTTCTCTATTTTTTCACGAATGATATGGTATTGCATTTAGATATGTTTTGACTTAGAATAGAAAGTTGGATTCATTAATTTATGTTTTGACTTAAAAGAAAATTCAGCATATGCCTTGAGTGAAATAAGTTTATTATTAACGAATAAAAGTTGGACCTTGAGTTGTTGAGCTTTCAACCTATAGGTCTGTTGATTCTTGAGTTAGATATAACATTAATTAGAATTAATTAATTATTATGTTGAATATATTAATTAAAAGGAATTTAATTTAATTTATTAAATTAAACACTAATATATTAGAAAAATTAATATATTAATATTAATTATAAAAAAATAATTAATATATTAGATAATTTTATTAGTATTTTAATATTTATTTAACTATTAGATAATTAAATAAAAATTAGTTGAACATTTAATTAATTAATTAAATAAGGTTACTTATGTTGAGAATAGATGTTAAAAGCATACAATTTACGTGGCACAAGGACGGTGACAAACATTTTATCGTTAATTAATCTAATTACTTAACTATATGTATTACTTTAGGTGATTGACATTTTAAATCATACTTACAATGATTGACACCTAATTTAATTTGGCGAGTCTTTATGTTGAGTAGAGTTGATTATTTCTTGGATGATCTTGAATGATCTCCTCCTGTCATTCAAGTTGTGACTTATTTGCTACTAGGAAAAATTGTAAGATGTCTGACTATGGAGAAGGAAGAGAGATCTAACTTTCAGGGTAGGTTTATCTGTTTGAGATAGGTTATTTTGAAATGATTATGAATACCTCTCAGATCTCTTATTGATAGTTGAGAACATTCAAACTAAGAAAAAGAAATAATATCTTTTGATATATAATATTAAAAGATATTGAAAGATAATAATAAAAATATCTTAAATCTCATCCCTCACCGAGGAGACAAAATTTCCTTTCCTTTTATAGGAAGGAGATTTTTGAATTATCAAATATATCTTATATATTGGTTTATTTATATTTAAATGATATTTATCCAATAAATGTCAATTTCATAAGATATCCAATATATTATAAATAAATAAATGTCCAATTAATATATCAAATTTATTAATTCTCTCTTTAATAATTAAGTTGTCCAACATATTAATTAATTTTTTCTTAATAAATAATTATTTATGCAATTAATTTATCCAATAAATTAATAATTTCTATTTAATCAAATAATTATTTATAATTAATTTATCTGATAAATTAATTATTAATTGTTAATATTTATTCAATAAATAATAAATTAATATATCTAATATATTAATTACCAAGTTAAATAATTTAAACGTAAGCTTCTATTAATTATGTCACACGTAATTAATTCGTGAATGTGAACTCTTCAAATGCACTCTTTAATAAAACAATGTGCTAGCAAGTATGAGCTAGCCCGGGACTGGTGGACCTATAGGTTGAAAGTTATAATGACTCGAGATCTAATCCATATTCGATAACAATAGGCTTATTCCATTAAAGACTTGTGTTGAATTCTTTTGCATTATAGGACAAGTTACGTCCACAGATATAATCGGTCATATGTCATATGATGGTTCACAAGCTTGTTGATAATTCACATATGAGACAAGAGATTTGTTCTACCCATGTGATTACATCTTTCTTCTTAAACGCCACTAATTCCTCTTGATAACTCTCTTAAAGTTAATTAAGCCATTATTTTAATGAAATTCTAAGTAATTATGTATGAAACTAAAATTTTTTAGAATTAGAATAACATTAAGTAAGAAAGTTTCTCTATAATGTGATGTTGACAACATTAGAGTTGGATTGAAGAAGGAATAGCAAAGTGCCTGATTTTTAGATCAATCATTTTAATGCTAAAGCTTAAATAGAACGATCTCAAGTCTCCCTAACATATTGTTACTTGTGTAAGAAATGAATGTGTGATACGCTTCACAACCAAACTAGAATGGGATGCGGACTGGATCGTGAGATCCGAAAATCAACAGATCACATCTCTACAATAGCGAGAATCTCGTGATCCACCATTGCCAATCATACCAATTCGTATTCTTCGAACCAACGATCCAAGTCAACCCTAGCCTTTTCCTATAAATAACAGCAAGTGCAAAGACCTGAGTGCCACTTCTGGCATATATCTAGTTCTAAGCGTAGAGCATTTTACGAGGTCATCCTGGTATTTTTCTCTCGTAGATATGCCCATTGTTATTTGGACGAGCACTTGAACAAGTATATGTGACATACAAGTAGATCTAGTTCCAAGTCAATAACCTAAACCGTTTATAGGGTTTAGACTAAGGCAAATTCCTGGTGACACTGTTAGTATGACCTGCTTGGCAAATGTAGCAAATGACCTGATCCTAGTTGTTCATGAGGAGACATGTTAGTGTAGGTGCCTATGCAAAAAGGATTTTTTCACGAGAAGGGATTAGAAGTTTTGTAATAGGTGTAGTAATTCCATTATAGACTCTCATAAATTACTTTATTGGGGATAATTGTATGTTAATGATATCTTAATACTGAGTGGGTTGTGAACTCCTACTTTATGAAAGCATTCTTCGATGTGCATGAGTGAAACCATCCAAATAGCACTGAGTCAAATAAGCTTCCCATGTGAGGGATAATTGTAGTGAGTGACTAGGAACACAACGTCACAAGAAGGAATTCACGTCTTCCAAATATTGAGGAAGATGTAGAGTTATTCCATTAAGAACTAATTTTATGGCTTTAATAAAGGGTACATGTCTCTCATTGACCCGAAAGAACACTGGTTTATAGTGGGATTATAAACAACTTGTTCATTAGAGAAATCAATGAGGCTTAAAAAGAAAGACGTAATCATAGGGGCAGAACATAATTTGTCTTAGTTGTGAATTACGAACAAGCTCATGTCAGATGTCTGATTATATCCGTGGACATTAATTGTCCTATAGAGCGAAAGAGTTTAGCAGAGATCTTTAGTGGAATAAGTCAGATATTAATGAATAGAGATTGGATCTCGGGTTGTATCTGACTTAACCCGAGATCTTTAGTAGAATAAGTCAAATATTAACTAATAGTGTACCGACAAATCTGAGCTAGCCTAGAATCTGACCTATAGGTTCATCAGTTTCTAGGCTCGGTACACTATTTCATTAGAAAGTAAATTTGAAGAGTTCAAATTCATAAATTAATTATTTGGCACATAATGAATAGGAGCTTTTAGTTTAATGGTTAAACTTAATTAACAATATATTTGATATATTGAGTTAAATTTATGAGATAAATATTAGTGAGGAGAAAATAATTTATTGGATAAATTAATTGTAAATAATTATTGGATAATTATTTAGTAGAGAGATCTCAATAATTAATATGCTGGATGTCTTAATAATTATAGGATGTTGGACTCATTAACTAGATTAATAATTATTGGATAATTATTAAAGTAGCAAATTAATATATATTAATTAACATTTATTTATTTATTTATAATATATTTGATATATTATGGAATTGAAATATATTTGATAAATATTAATAAAAAATAAATAAAACAATATATGAGATATATTGTGTTTTTCGAAAATCTCGTACTCTTAAAAAAGGGAAGGAAATTTTGTCTTTAAGGAGTGATGGAATTTTTTAATTTTGCGTTTAAATAGGAAGAGAAGAAAGTATTTTATCAAAAGATTTTTCCTAATATCTTTCAATATCAAATAATAAAAGATATTATATTTTTCTATTTTTAAATCATTCATCCTCTACTATAAATATGAGGTACGAAGGATCTTCATTCTCATCTCACTCAGTTTCCGAGTAACTCATTCTCAGATAGAAAAACTCCTCTGAAAGCTGAGAAGTCTCTTCTCCTCATCTATTGTCAAACCTCTAACAAAGCTCATAACTCCAATCTCTAAAAAGGCTTCTCATCTAGCACTCAATTTTAGCAAAGAAGTTATAGCTTGGAAGACAGGAGAAGATCGTTCAGAATTGTCCACACGAATAGTTGATCTTACTCAACATAAATGAGTTCTAGATTAGAGGCATCAGTCAATATAATTATAGGTTCGTCAACAATATGTCAATAACCTAGGAAACACCATGTAGATTAAATAACTAATCAAAAATAATTAATTAGATTAATTATTATGTGAAAATTTTGGTTATCGCACACTTTCATCTCGTTTAATGCATGCTCATTCTCTCTATTCCCAATAAAGCTTGATTTGACAAAATAATGAATCAATTAATTAATATGTTGGATATATTAAGATTGGTTTAATGTATTGAATACATAAAACTAATTGTTTATACTGTAATACCCTAATAAAAGAACAGAAAGGTCAAGATTAAACGTTGACCAAGTTCGACCAACGTCGTTTTGGCAGGCTCAAAGCGACATTGTTGGGTGCTGCATGTGGTCGCTGACTCAATTGCATAAGCGACTGGTTTTTGTTTCTAAAGAAAACAACATCGTCTCGCTCTTCATTTATTTTCAATTTATGCTGATGATTTCATTTATGAATGAATGATCATTTACAGATTCTAGGAGCTCAAAGATCGAAGCGTTGGGTGATGCGTACATCCTACCTCGACTTGGTGGTAAGTAGCTATGTTTCTATGCCTGTATATTCTTATTTTTTGTATGAATGTTTGGGAAACTAGTGTGAGTTCCTAGTTCTGTTGTGCTCTTTGAGAATAATGTATGAGTTGTTAAATGTGCTTTATCATCTTTTGAGGGACATATGAGTTGTTAGTGATGTTCCACTCTTGTAAGAGTACAATGTGTTGCTACTGGTGTCTCACTTCATTGAGAATGAGATGTGAGGTGCTGTTGATATTTTACTTCTTTGGGAGTGCAAGATGAGTTGATAAAGATGTTTAACTCAATTGAGAGTGCATGATGAGTTTTTGTCGTTGTTTCACTTCTTTAAGAGTGTAGGGTGAGTTGATAGAGATGTTTCACTTTTTTGTGAGTGCAGGGTGAGCTACTGGGGGTGTTTCATTCTTTTGACAGTGCTGGGTGAGTTGCTAATGATGTTTCACTCCTTTGTGAGTGCAAAGTCTTACGGTGTTTCACTCATTTGAGAGTGCAAGATGGGTTGTTAATGATGTGCCATCCTTTGTGAGTGCAACTAATATAGGTGTTTCACTCATTTGAGAGTTCATGGTGAGTTGCTAATGATGTTCCACTACTTTGTGAGTGCAACTGCTATGGGTGTTTCACTCATTTGAAAGTTCAGGGTGAGTTGCTAATGATATTTCACTCATTTGAGAGTGCATGATTAGTTGTTAAGGGTGTTTCACTCATTTAAGAGTGTGGGACAAGTTGTTAGTTATGCTTTACCCGTTTAAGCATGTAGTCGTACTTGTGTGTTGAGGATATTAAATCGCACCTGAGCAATACACGATTGTTCGAGATGTTAGTTAAAACTTGTTTGAATGATATATTATGAGTCAAAGGCATGAATGAATGCGAATATGTGATTCGTATTATTGAATGATAAAGTGTGATAAGTTGTGTGAGCTAATAGATGGTCAGTGTTAAAGTCTGTATCTAGTGGGGTTAGGGTGTATGGCTCTCGAGCGGTTATGTCGTATGCGAGTTTCATATTTTTTTAATGGTAGTTGGAAGAGTAAGGAGTTGAGCTTGGTTCTCAGGGTTGAGATTGATTGTTAAACAGCTAGGAGGTGTCTTAGTGCGACTAGTACAACGACTAGTGTGAGATGAGTCGTTCAAGTAGTTAAAAGATGTGTTGGGACGTACACTATTAAGTGAGTAACACTTGGTATATATGTAGGTTCTGATAACTGTGGATGCAGGAAGATAATTGGGGTTATGAGTAATCAAGCGTTAATGACATTGTACCGACTTGCTCTTAGTGGGATCACCATTGTTTTGTTTGGAGTACAGATGTGCATGTCAGATAGGGTTGTGCACTATTAGAGGTTGACAATGTTGAGATATCGAGTACAATGTATATGGTCGATCTATATATATGATTACTAATGTGACCCTTTAGCTTTCGTTGATGAATAGTAGTTAGCACAAAAAAACTACTTACATTGTATGCATACTCACTCTCTGCTATGATGTTTTATGACATGTTTCTATATGGTTGTGGTGGCGCGACCTTTTTAAGATTGGTGGACTATGTGAGGTAGTAGCTGGATTAGAGACCAAAATTAAAATTTAGGTTGTTATCATCTTATTGTTATTTATAGAATCTTACCTTGTAGTTTTTGAATGTTACGTATATATTAGATAAACTAATAAATTAATATTTATTTGATAAATATTCATTAATTAAATAGAACCTAATTAATATATGAGATATATTAATTTAAAATATTTATTGGGTAATTTTTTTATGTGAATTTTGTTTTAGGGGATTTTTCATGTATAGCAAAAAAAAAAGGTCATGTATAGCAAAATTCTGAAAATATTTCCTATATAGCAAAAAAAGTAGTCGTTTATGTAAATTGATCAAAATATTCCTACTTCAATCAATTCAACGGATAGTTTTAATCAGTTCATCTGATAGTCTTCAATCACTAGTTTAACTTCATTTGATAACCTTCAATCAGTAGTTCAATTCATAGCCTTCAATCAGTAATTCAACTGATATAATCAATGATAGATTAAATCATCTCACTAAGAGTCTTCAATCAATTTGCTAAAAAGAAAGGAAAATTGGAATTTTTGAAAAATGAATGAAATTCTGCTATATAAGAATTTTTTTTAATATTATAATTAAAATAGATGAATGGAATTTTTTTATATATATTAATATATTGGATATATATGAATAATTAAATAAGTTAATAATTAATTAATTAATTACGTGTCACCTTCCTATTGGGTGTGAGGCGTGTCTGAGAGGGTAAGGTGAATGAGAGCCTCTAAATAGATACTTAGTCACACTCGACTACTCTTAGATTAAGTTTGGATCACCCCGAGAGAGTTAACTCCTTACTCTATAGAGGCCTCCGGCCACCAGCCATTATCTTGGTTTGAAGTCGGTCAAAAGTTGACTTTCAATTCTGTGAAGTCATAATAATTATTTCCTATTTGACCCTCCTCATTCATAGTGTATTATATTCTACATTTATAATACAACATGGAATATATTACATTTAAACAACAATACATATAATTTCTATAACTATATTTTTTAAATTAAAAAAACACAAATTTGATTAAAGTTTCAATAACCACTTATAGTAAAATATTATGTGAAACGGTAGAAAATGTTTAAATTTGATAAAACTAAATCCAAATTGGAATGAGAGAAATGATTTTTTTGCTTCCTAAAATACCCTTAATTTAATTTAATATTCTAACCCTTTTAATTTTTCATTAATTCAATCAAATCTTAATTGTTCAACAAATCAAACATTCATCAACAAACCTATCACATTTTTAAATTATCTCATTTTAAAAAAAAATCTAGATGTATTCGACCATTTTTTTAAATACAACTATTTAGAAAATAAAAATAAAAATAATTTTAATTTAATTCAAATCAAATATACTGCGAAAGTGGTTGAACTTATTACTATTAAAACTCCTATTTTCTTTCAAAATTTAATAAAATATGGTGTTGGAAAAATTTATACTCAAACAAATCTTACGATACTCAGAATGAAGGAAATCTAAGAATAGTAAAGACCTTCCAATTTCATAGTTGTGTACATGAACTATTACATTTTGGCTGAAATCAAAATATTATGTACAAGTACGGACATCACGAACATATCATATATGCTAGTTTGTTTTAACATTAGGCTTAATGCTAAAAGCTGTGAACGATCAGTTTGAGCTTCGAACCAGAGGGGTTCGTCTCGGAGGTGTACGTCTATAAGGGAAGTCAATGACGACTATCCGATGATCCTCTCAAGTGCACGAGGAGAAAACCAATAGGTTGTTTGATCTACTCTTTTAATGTGTCACGTGAGTTATTCTATGTTCACTTTTCTTTATCAAAGGTTTAATCACCATCACAATTTTCATAACGAATCTGTCGTATGTATTGGTATGTAAGATTATGTACAGTAGACATTTATTTAGTTGTCCCGATTTGAAAATAGATAACAATAACAATTATTTTATTTAAAAAACAAAACGAAATATAAGAATTTAAATATTATTAAACTAACAAATAAATTTTGGATGATTGAAAGTTCAGATCTTCTTTCATTTAAATATTTAAATTTATGTCAGTAGTTAGATTTAAAATTCATTTTAACAATTTACACAAATTTAAAATATTATAAGGATAAAATAGTCAATTGTAATCAAATAAATTATTTAATCAATTATAGAAAATGAGTTTTAGACACTCATTTAAAGTTCTTAAAATAGTAGACATTCTCCTAATTGTCCAATATTATTCACCTAAAGTCCAACAAAAGTAATGGAACAAAGAAAAGCAAAAATTAAACAATAAAGGGAAAAAAGAAATATGAATTGGAGTGAGGAGGGTCAAATGGGAAATAAGAAGAAAATAGAGGGCAAAAGTGGAAAAAGAAGGCTAAATTAGCAGATTGGCAAGTGTAAAAACATTATCCCAAGAAACCAGTGGGTCTGTTTCTGCAGAAGCTTCAGGGTTGATGAAATGGAGAGAGCTCTGCAAAAGCAGTTCCAAAGCAGCTGCAATGGCCCAATTCTTTATTCCAATTCTAACCTCTACCCATGTTTGTAAACAAAAACAAAAACAAAACACACACTTTGTATTATTAACTTTATTTGGGTTTAATTGTTTTTTAATTTTTTTAATTTTTTTTTGGGAAGAACAGGTGAAAGAAGAAGAGCTGGGAAATATAATTATATGATGGAAGGATCAGGAAGAGGTGGGTCAAACTCAAAGTGCTTCTTGGGTGCTTCCAAACACTATCAACAACAAACTAAGGTTTATTTTATCATCTTAATTTCTAAGATTTGTTTAGAAACTATTGTTCACAACACAAGGAAAATCTCTATATTCTCACTATTGTTTCTTTTATCTTTTTCTTTTTCTTTTTAATGAGAACTCAAATAAATTAATACAAAATATTTAAAATGGAGTAAACAAAGGTTTTGAATTAATAATAATAAAAAAAAAGAAGTAAAAGAGTGAAGGTGGTACTGTTTTGTTATAGGTCTATGGAAGTAGAAGAAGAAGAAGGGGAAATGAAAGCAGTGATACATTTGTAATTATGGAGCCTGGAGAAGATGAGAGGTTTGTTTCTAAAGAAGAATTGGAAGCCATTATAACAGGTTGGCTTCAGAATTGGCCAGGCCCTCTTCCACCTGATCTCTCACGCTTTCAATCCACCCAGGATGCTGTTTCTTTCTTGGTTAAGTCCGTTTGTGAGCTCGAGATCGACGGAGACGTCGGTTCCATTCAATGGTACCAAGTTCGTCTCGACTGACTCCCTTCCCTTACTTACACTCTCCTTCCTTCATTATTCAATATTTGATTATTATGTCTGTTTGGTAACCGTATCATGAAATTATCACTGTAAGTGAACCACGTAAATCAGTGCTCGTTCTTATTTTCACTTTCATTCTTATCATGAGAGTTGTGGCATAAATGATAGTAAATTTGAGCAAATCATCTGCAGATAGTAACTCAAAACATGGTTGACAAACTGGTTGTATTGAAATCACTTGTGAAAAAAGGAAAACTTCCTCTCACAATATATATTTGAGTCACCCCAACAACAACATAATTAAAGAAATAGAATAAGTAATGAAAACATAAGGAAGAAAGTAGAACAGATTTTAGCATCACAATCTGAGTGAGGCAAGTTCTTGAAGAGGAAACAGAATAGAAGCCAGGCTTTAACTTTGGAGACTCATCTCTTGAATTCTCAACTCATGCATCTGCACATCAAAAAAAAAAAAAAAAAAAAACCCTTTTAAAACTCATTTGAAAAAAGCAGGTTTTTGAAAAATAATCCAACAAGGATGATTACAACACCTTGGAAAGGACAGCCCCTTTCCTTGTTCTGGCAAGGAGCCCTTTGCTGATAGGAGACATCATCAAATCAGTAGGACTTGAATATCTACAAAACAAATCCAAATCAACAAATTTTAATTCATTTTGTTCACATTGAAAATATAAGTTCTAAGGATTACTTACCTTTCTGGATACTTGAATGCTTTCGGCACTTTAAGCCGATTGGGCGTTCCATTTTTGGGCAATTCAATGCCTCCAAACTTCACCCTTTCCCCTGTTTCTGTAGCTGTGCTCTGTTTTTCCTCTGGGGTTTCCGATTTAGGCTCACATTGTGAACTTTCCGTGCCGTTTTTGGGCGTTACGAGCTCTGGGGTTGGCCGAGTTTCGGGTTGTTGTTGTTCGGAATTTGAAGGTTTAGAGTGAGTTGGGGCTTTGAGAATGGTTGGGGGTTCAGTCACAATCTCCATTGGAATCGATAAGCTGAGGAGGAGAGCACGGAGAGGGGAGATTGTGAATTTGAGGAATTGGATTCCGTTTGTTAGGAAGGAGGGTGGGGTTTATTTATTGGAGAGTCGTTATGAGAAGTGAACGTTAGGGAAACAAACAAAATTCCTTTTCAACGGTCGGATTTTAGCCGAAAGCTTAGATTTTCAGTATTTAAATTAGTGTTTGGGCTGGGCCTCATGGACCTTTTGCTCAATTTAGATACAAATCGTAATAGTTTTGTTTCAAGAAATACTTCTAAAGTTTAAAAAATAACACTATGTATAACAAAATATTCAAAAGAATATTCTCGCCAATAAATTTTGAATAAAAAATCTTAAAAATTTGCTTTAAATAAAATAGGTCATTCATCTTTCGGACATATTTAAAAAAAAAAAAAAAAATCTTACTAAAAAATTGTTGTTTTTTTTTTTCTATATTTTTTCCTACATAAAATTAATAAAAATAAACATATATTAACATTTGAAAAATCATTATAACAATTTGATTAACTAAACTTCATATATTTAAAATGTATACCTTATATTCAAAGATGAAAAATGCTAAATATTGTAGGATAAATTTGAAAACCTAAATGGATAGGTTTAGCCAAAGATTTATTCACTTTTCTCAAATGATAATAATTATTATTTGATTTAGTTGGGAGCTTGATTTCTAACTTAAATTATTCAAACAATTTAATTTTCCAGATGTTTGAATTTAATGTCAAACTCTAGATGCACAATAAATTATCGACAGCCAATGATCCCTTTCAAATTAAGATTTGTTATTTATTAATAAATGATGAAGACTACACTATAATTTGTTCCCAACGGGGTGACGCAGTTGGTTGAAAACTTGGGCTCGAGAGATATGCTCTCTCAAGATTCTAGGTTCAAAACCTATTTGTGACAATAGTTTGTAGTCTCCACCGAGATTACCCGAGTATAGTGTGAAATTATATATCTCAAAACAAAAAATAGAGTCCTTCATTTGTAACATTATGATTTATTTAAAATTATGAATTTTTTTTTTTTGTCTAAATGTAAATGTGTCCAACAATTGTGAAACATATAACAAACATAATAACTCGAATTAGCTTAAAACTAATCACGAATTATGCAATAACAATTCAACAACAACTCTGTTTGTTTCAATTGTGAAAAAAATAATCGACCATATGAGAAGATTTAGGATTCAATTACTAAAGCTTAGAGAATATTGGTATGAAGTGATTCAATTACTAAAGCTTAGAGAATATTGGTAAGAAGTGAATTAGTGATATACTCAACAACTTCCTCTACTTGAGAATCAGTATATGAATTCAACGTAGAGTCAACATCATTGGTAGAAATGTCATCTCTAACAATTTCTTAAATAACAAGCAGATTTTTACGAGACCTAATGAATGTATTGCAAATCATACTCTATAATTCTTTTCTCAAAGCAATAATTTAGCAAACACAAATAAATGATTAGTCAAAATGTGCTAATTAACTACAACAATGCATCTTAATTCAACATCTTTGTGTACTAAACTCTTTGCAATCCATCTAAATGCTCAAAATCCTATAGAAATCGAACTAGTTCATAATGATCACAGTAAAAGCTTAAACGACAACATAATCCATAAAAGAACAAAAAATATAATGCAAAATACACATATAATGTAAGGATCCTAGTTTTCAAAGGATAAAATTAGAAACCTTACTTAAACCTCGTGCATGAAAATCAGTTCTAAAACAAAATTAAAAAGATATTTAATATGTCTTTAGTTAAAACGATTATTCAGCGGGATACCAAAATATTTAAATAATCAAAAAAATGTAATTAATAAACCGCACAATTTAACACATGCTAGGACATTTCCTAGCCTATAGTGCATTTTGGTCCAAGTACCTAGGAAAAATCTACATTGAAAATGAGTGAGTTTCAAAACTCAATAAGGTTACCCTAGGGTACAACATGTATACAGTCAAAGGATCATATCACGTATTACAATATAAGCTAATAAGTAATAATCAATGGCATCAATGGGTATACTGATCCAAATCTTATAAGTGTCAAATCATGAAATGTCAGCACCTCTTAAAGAGATCAATGACCTAAGCCAAAAACTAGAGAAATCTATCAGTCAATGTTGTAGATCGAAAATACCCACTAGAGTCCTTTAACCCACTTGAGCAATCTAGATAACCGATATTAGTGAGAGAGCCTCTTGGCGAATCGAGCAAACCTGGTGGCCCTCAAGCTTCGAACACTCCGGTGTGGTGGTAGTACAAGCACCTCATGCAATGCAATATCGTTCACACTCTCTTCCCTCGACACGACACCTTGGGTACTGTCAAATGAACTCTAGTAGGTATAGCGAAGCTAGTGGGCCGTCAATCCATGACACTACTACGAGTAGAATATCATCTATCGTCTCGTATCTTCCTTGGACACCAACATGTATATCAATCACTTAGATTACTTTGATACAACTCTAAAATCTTGGGTTCCTTATGAAACACCGAAATAGTTGGTCCTCTTTGAGACAACAACAAATGATTTAGTTTCCTTTAGAACATCACTATAAACACCTGACCCTAGCAAGAGTCTCATCTAGGCTTTCACCCTAGATGCAAGAGTAAAACACCCTTTAAAAAACTAGAACGTGCTAAGTAAATGATTCAAATAAACGAGTCAACGTATAGTTCATTAATCAATCAAAGATAGAAAATTTACTAAAATGCCCCTAGGCTAAAAATGACTATTTTACCCCTAGTTTTTAAATTCATTCACACTTTTTGAGGACGCCGAGAGGTTTCACCGTAATATGGGTGATTGTGGATCGACTTACGAAGTACGCCCATTTTATACCAGGAGCACTAGATTACTCGATTGAGAAATGGACCTTGTTGTATTTGAAAGAGATTGTGCTTTATCACGGGGTACTGGTTATCATTGTTTCAGATAGAGATGTCCGGTTCACTTCGCACTTCTGGAAAGGATTGTAGGAAGGCGTTGGAACCTTATGCAAGTTAAGTACTGCTTTTCATCTGCAGAGCGATGGTTAGACTGAGAGGGTTAACAAGATCTTGGAGGATATGTTGAGGGCTTATGCTTGATTTTCCTGGCAGTTGGGATCAGTGGTTGTACTTGATGGAGCTTGCTTATAATAATAGTTATCAGTCTACCATTGAGATGACTCCATTTGAGGTCTTGTATGGCAAGCATTATAGATCCCCTGTGTTTTAGGAAAAGGTAGGAGAGAGAACATTACTTGGCCCAGAATTGTTACAGTTGATTTATGACTCAGTTCTGAAGATTCGTGCAAGGATGCTTACTACACAGAGTCGACAGAAAAGCTATGCAGATGTCATGTGCCAAAATTTAGAGTTTGAAGTAGAAAATCATGTTTTCCTTAAGGTTTCTCCCATAAAAAGAATTCTGAGATTTGGGTCCAAAGGCAAGCTTGGGCCAAAGTTTATTGGACCTTTCGAGATCCTTGATAGGATTGGAGCAGTTGCTTATCGCTTAGCCTTGCCTCCCTCATTGTCCAGTGTGTATCATGTATTACATGTTTTGATTCTCAAATAGTATGTACACGATCCTACCCATATCATTGATCACGAGCCATTACAGATGAATGAGGATTTGAGCTTCGAGGAGAAGTCGGTTTAGATTCTTGAAAGAGACAGAAAAGTCTTGCGGAACCGAGAAATCAGCTTGGTTAAAGTACTGTGGAAAAGTCAATCAGTGGAAAAAACCACTTGGGAGAGAGAAGACAATATGCATGCCCGCTACCCCGAGTTATTCTTACCTTAGTTCACTTTTGAGGACGAAAGTTTCCTAAGGGGTGGCATATTGTAATAGCCCGGTTTTTCACTCCCTTAATTTCAAGGTTAGTTTTATTTTTTTTGGCTTACCGAGAATCTCGAAAGTCGTTTTGAAATTTAGTTTGGGTAAAAAGTATTTAATTAAGTTATATCTCGAGAGGCGTGAAGTCAAAATTTGAAAACTAGGGGTAAAATGGTCATTTTTAGCCCTATGGGCATTTTGGTAATTTTCTAGCTCATTTTTGTCCTTTATATGCCAAAAGACAAGAAATCATTAGGTTATCATTGCATCATTTTCAGAGCCGCCCCCGACACCCGTTCTCTCTTTTTTCGACACCCCAACTATCAACCAATTATCGTTCCCGATCTTCGTGCGCTGCCGACCAAAACTGACGGTGTCAGTCTCGAAGTCAGCACCTGTCGGATCGAAGACCGCCCCGCCGCCGCTGTAGCCTGTCGCGAGACGGCGCGTGTCGCGCCCCCAACTGCTGCCGCCCCCACGAGCTTGGAGCCAATTAGCAGCTGCGGTTTCATGTGCTGATAGCTGCTGCAACGTCTGATTCGACAGTCGTCAAGTGTGACACTCTCGACCTGCGCCCCCAGATCGATTCAGCCACTTCTTGAGCGCCACTTTTCGTTGTCGCAGCCGTGCCCTTTTCTGAGGAGATCCGAGCTTGACTCCGAACCTATTACCAGCGAACTAGCAAATGCCATGTGTCATGAACCTGCTGCATCTGTTCCACACGCGTCAGCTTCACGCGCCAGCGACCCTCACCCACGCGCCGCTGCTTGCCACCACTGTCCTACCACGTGCCGCCGTCGAGCTCGCTGGAAATTTTTTGGATAGTGTTTTTTGGATAATTTCAACGTCCGAGTCTATTTTTGGTAGTTTTAAGGGCAAATTCTGACTTTTTAACTCTGTTTTGGCCAGTTAAACTTGGAAACAGCCTTGGGATGCATAGTTCGAGCATTCTAAGGAGAATTTAGTGGATTTTGGCCAAGGTAAAGGAATCTTACCCTTAGCTTACGGTCCTATGGATAAATAAAAAATATGTGTATGGTATTTGGGTACAATTATTTTGTTGGTTATTTTAGATGCCTTGTTTTGCGTGGCATTGTTAAATGATATACTATGAATTAGTGCGTGCTGCAACACACTTATTGTTTATTTAACTGTATTGTTGTGAGGTTATGTGCTCGATTGTATATGCATCTAATAAATCCATGAGAAGGTGTTGTATCAAAGGCCCGGGAGTGGCATTCCCTACAAGGTTAGCCCCGGAGGTGAATAAGATTATCTTGTGGAACCCGGGAGTGGCATATTCCTTCATGATAGCCCCGGTTCACCTTTTCCATTCGCTGGACGCTCCAGAACTGCATAGCTCTAATGGGATCCCGGTGTTAACATTATTCATGCATTGTTCTGTGATTCGTATGCATTCATTATCTTACTTGTGTTGATTCCGGTTAGGGATTCTTACTGAGTTTAATAACTCATCCTTTCCTTTCTGTTGTCTTCACAAGTACACATGTGCTCTACCAGGATGGTACATCAGGAGCTGCAAAGACCATGGGCCGAACTTGTTGAGTCGTTTCTTTTCGTACTACCGCATATGTTATCATAAATTGTTTTCTTTTTATCATGAGACATGTACTAGACTTACGTTTTACCTTGTTCTTCCTTGTTTTTTTTTTAAACTAGGTACCCTATTTCTTAATTATTAAATATTTTTCCATTTATTAAGTAAAAAAGAGTATTGTTTATCGTTTTTCCACTTTAAAGGAAATTGTTTACTCATGCATTTATGGTATAGACCCAGATGTGACCCTAGTTTGGGTCAGGTCTTTACATCTAGTTCTCATACTAGTATGATTAAAGCTACTTCTAGTTGGTATGAGGATATTTTACCGAATGTTTCTAATCTTGTTAATTCTAAATTTGTGTCAAAGAATAAAAAATGTGAAAAACATCCATGGAAATTCAACTTTTATGCATAGACAAGTTCATGTTATGTCAAAATGTGTTCATAATGAAAATTGTAATCATAAGCATGAAAAAGATAGAAATTTACATGAAAATTCAAACTGTGTGCCTAATCTGGTAAATTCTAAAAGTATGCATAATGTTAAATTTGCATGTAATCATAAAAATGCTACAAATACGCATATAAAATCTATATTTATTCCTACATGTCATTATCGTGGAGTTAAATGTCATATTAGACCAAATTGCTTTAAATTGAAAAATACTCGGAGAAATAATTTCTTTGATAACATCAATGTGAAAAATTATTTAGTTAAAAAGAAATTTATGTCAAATGTTGTTTGTTATTCTTGCAGTAAAATTGGACATAAAAATAATGCTAGTTATTTGACAAAACTGAATGTTAAAAATGTTGGATAAACTGAAAAGGTTCCAAAATCCATATTTACTAACAATGAAGGACCGATAAATGGGTACCAAAATTTTTTGATTGAGATTTTTTGTAAGTGTAATTTCAAGAAGCAAATTGATTGCTTGAACTTCAAATTTGAGATTATTCAAATAGAGCAACAATTATGGCTTTCTTGAATCCAACAAAGGAAAATTTGCATGTTTGGTAACTTCAATATTTTTTGACTTATTGAGATAAATATTCTAGGATATGTTTTATGGAAATTATATCTTTCGATTGATTTAATTTTATTTCTTAAATTTGATTGATTATTTGATTAAAAATCTTGAGAAATCTATGAACATTTTTGGCATCGTATGATTAAACAGTCATATGATTATCAATTATTTTTCTCAAGTCTTGTGATCAATTATTTTCAAATTTATCTATAATTCTATTACCTTATTATTAAAATGATTGATACCATGAGAAAAGATTTGAATATATTGTTGGTAATTATTTTAAATTGATTTAGCTATGATTTCTTGATTTTTTTTTCTTTTGTTGATTGAAATAGTATGCTTTGGTAATGAATTATATTTTAAAGATTATTTTTAAATATATTTTAAGTGTATGAAGTTTATTGTTGATTGAAATTTAATTAATTAATGGATAACCCGCATTCCTACTAAAGAATCACCTTTTCAAAACATCAACTTTTAGAAGCAACGACTTACTGGAACCAATCAACTGATTGGACTATCAATCTCACGCTCACTAGCCAATTCCTCAAGAATAACGTACTTCAACAACTCAAACTGAATTTTAACTCCAAGGGAATAGACAACACTACCCTACAACCACTTATCCAAGTGGTCAACCACAACCACGCTCATAGCATCCACAGGCCAACAAAACTAACAACTTGCTAAGAGGTAACCAAACCTCTACTGAGAAAAACTAACCTTCAAAAAACTTGATAAAATACCACGTTAATCAAAATAAAACGTCTAGCAACATAAACACTAAAGGGTTCCAATGCTTCATCACTTTATCTTAAAGGCAACAACAAAAGGTGAGTCTCCAAACATAACTCGAACTCCAGCAAGTGGCTTACTATAACATCAATGCAACGCTTCAACTTAATGAATGCACGCAGCTACTACGAACTCTCTTCTTTTCTCATCAAGAGAACACAACGAAACATCAACTACTAGGGCGGTTCGGTCCACAAGCTACAACCTTAAGAGATCAGGAAACTCAAACATAAATTTTCTCTTCAGTAACAGCAAAAAGCAGCAACAAGGCTACACTTAATTTCTCAATTATCATCATGAGCTCAATAACTCATCTCAGAACCACAACCTTCAAACAATAGTTGTAACTACCACGATTCTTATATAAACACAACCTCCAAGGGTAACTACCAACTTATTCCTACAACTTCAGGAACAATCAGGCACTACTGGCTCAAAACAACGAAGCAACATGCTTAGCGGGTCAAGTCTAACTTGACCTATCACAAACTCAACATTCAGAAGATGCAAATAAATACATTGGGGGTATGAGAGCTCGCAATCAAGATCCATGTACACGAACCTTTTGATATATTAGTCGGGAAGTCTTATTCAACATGGTCTACTACTTGACCATCCACCTTACAGTGTGATAAGCCAATAGTGATCCACTCAACTTCTCACTTTAAGGATGACATGTCATCATACACTATCAAGGATTCATGAAATAACTATTCAATTTTGCTTGCAGAACTTCTAGCCTGCCTCCGGTTACCTATATCTCGGGCTAGTTTCAAGGTCGCTAATCTTGAAACTCAAAACTAATAAACAATACGTAATTTTCAACAAGATATAACAAAAATATTCATCATTCAACAGCAAGCATGTTCAGTATATCACATCAACCATCTTTCAACAATTATTCATGCACAAGAATGTCATTTCAAAATCTATAAACAATAGATCTCATGCTCAAAGTATCACATCAACGTCTATCAATCAATATAAATCATGATCAGAATATTACATCAAGTAGTCACATAGGGCTTATAATTTGCATTACATGCTCGACTGTATACTCAAAACCAAACTTGTTACCTAATGATGACTAGCTCGCTTATGACAATGGGAACCTACGACTTACATAGTAAGCTAGTCTAGAGAATCTATGACTCTAAGCTCTGATACTAACTGTAAAGTCCCAGGTTTTCAAAGAATAAAGCCAAAACCTTACTCAACACCAATGCATGAAAATCAGTTATAAAACGAATTTTAACAGACAAATCAGTGCATTTATTGAAAATGGTTACACAGTGGGATCCCGAAAGCATTTAATAAACCCATAAAGTAATAATCATTGAATATTCGGGATTGAAAACATGTTAGAACTTATCCTAGACTCTAATGCAACGGTTCTCATAGTCATTGCAGCAGCCTGGTCATCATCCATGTCCAAGTACCTGGAGAAAATCCACCATGGAAAAGATGAGTTGTGACACTCAATAAGGATCCCTAACTTGGGATCATTACAAACATGTATAAAATAAATGGTTTGCATCAAAGGATCAGAAGATGCATATGATGAATGATAATACCGGGGTAGTCTCTATAGGACCCTGTAGTTTTGAGTCTTCAATAGATAGTATTGGTAACACCGGGGCTACCCTGATGGGGCATGCCACTCCCGGGCCTTCTTTAGATAAAAATTTGCACTAGCGGGGCTACCCTCATAGGGTCATGCCACTTCCGAGCCTTCGTTATATAGTGATTACATTTTCGGGGCTACCCTTACAGGGCATTGCCACTCTTAGGCCTTCTTTTTAGATGCATATGTAATGCAGATTTTCAAGTTCAGATCAATAAGGTTGATGAATCTAACAGGTATAACACGACGACATGCTAGCTTATCGTGAATCAATAACCCAGTTCATCTATACATATATAAATCGTTCGTAATATAACAATAATATTCAGTAGACGTCATGCAAAAACAGAGCAATCAAATCCATATCATTGAGTAAATTTCACCAAGTTCATTCTACACATGCTTATAATTACTCACATAATCCCAAGTTAAGGATAAGAATCCCTTACATGTTCAAATCCACGCTTGAGCTTCTTAGCTCCAATTTCATCATTCGGTGAAGACCGGTACTCAAATATGACCATATCAAATGAACAGGTTAGAACTAGCATCTAGGACCCTTAAAAACGAACTCAAAGCGTCGAAATTATTAAAAGGGACCAAACTTAGAATAATGAGTTTTCGGGTCTCGGGACTCGGTCAACTCGGTTGACTGGTCAAAACTTGTCAAACTGGACAACTCAGCGAAATGGACTCACCAAAAGCTTAAGGGATTCTATTTAAGACAAACAATGTTTTAAATCGATATTTTACAAAATTCAATAATTTAATTTTCAAAAGTCCATGGAACAAAAATACTAAGTCTCACCATTGAGTTTCCACAAGGTAAGCTCATTCTTGAATCTCCTACATACTCATCTATCATATTTCCACAAATAAACACATAGATTCAAGGATGTCAACCCATACATAGAGTTAATTAACAAATAATTAAGATTAAGCATGAAGATCCAACCATTGTATTTCTCTTAAATATGTTTACAAAAGAAATAATTCAATCATGGGCTTTCAAAATTGACATTTAAACATACTGGTTTCTTCAGAAAAAGTAAATAAATCAATTTACAAATTAAAACAAAGGAGTCCAAACACTGTTTTCAAAGAAATTTTCACAAAAAACAAAATGGTTCTCACCAATGAATAACCATCAGGGCCTTTTTAAAATCTCCATCAAATCTCCATAAAATCTCCCCTATCGATCATTTTTCACTAAATTCAACTGTCGTCTTTTATTTTCTCTTCCATAAATCACTTGTCTCAAAATTGTGAATATTAGACAGCAATTTATCTATTCTAAGCAGTTCCTAAAAGTTTGATTACTTCACATATTCTTGAATCGGCGTATTACAAATTTGTGAAGAAGCTGTCAACGCTAAATTTGTGTATCTTTCATTCTAGAGGTTTTATGTAAACTTTGTTTTCAATATTTGTTTTGAGATTTGTATTAAGGTGTGTGGGTACACCTTGGTTGTGAGAATATTTAATTGGTTTAATCCAGAATCAGTAAAAGAATTTGAGTTTCTCTTTCGCCTGAAAATATATAGTAGTAATGGTTTAATCTTGACTCTGTGAAAGACATTTATGTTTCTCTTTAGCCTTGGAAAAAGAGGGTCGTGGATGTTTGGTTCTCACCCATAAGAGGATCACCAATAGAATCCCAAGAAGGAATCTTGGGGGTGGTGTAGGGATTTTTCGAATCACTTGAAAAATTTTGGTGTACGTCTCTCATTCTCTTAATTTTTACATTCCACGATTTTGATATTGCATCTTGCATTTGCTTTATTAAGTGTTTTTAGATAACAAAGTTTAGATCATAAAAATTATTTAAAATAAAATTAAATAGTTGACAAACCTTATTCACCCCATCTAGTGTTGCCTTTGGATTCTATAGTATGACTGTTTAGTTAGTGCCAATGTGTGTCTAATGACTCTTTGAATTCCAAGATCACTTCATACATGTGGGTTGAACCTTGGGGGTTCCAGAGTTTTAAATTGATAAGGCTGACTTGTGCTCAAGATTATGACCCTTAGTGTTGGTATGTAGATGACGCATGTGATTGCTTTGTTAAATGTTAAGTGTTAATGTATGCATTTTGTATCATAGGTAGAGATTCGTATTCCGGTTTCTATTTGATATATAAAAAGTTATTTTTATTTAGCCTAAGGATATATTTGTTGACATATTTCCATAAAATAGTGAATTCACTAAATGTGAGAGTATAATAATTTAAAATGGAAAAATATTAATGTATCAATTTAATAACGTCAACAGCTCTTGGGATATTTCCATAAAAATGGGATTTCACTGAATTCATAAATTAAAGTTTTAAAACCTTGCAGTTGCAACACCCTTTGAAAGTGCTTTCTCTATTACGCTGTTCAATAAGACAGTGATAAGTCAATCTTGGACCCACCCTTTAGGTTGTAAAGTTCCAGAAATTCATGGTTATTTTTTATAATTTAATTCAACTATATATAATTATGACATTTCTCATTTTAATCATATAACTCATAAAATACTACATTTTGAATCCATGCTCAAAGTCTTCATCTTACAACTCATACCTTCGAGTAATGATTTAAATTTTGTAATATTAAAATATATAAATAAAGTGTAGTCTAAATTGATTAAATAAGTAATACATCTTTTTGTTATAATACGTTTTCGGGTGAAATTTAAAAAAAAATAAAAAATAATAAAATTGATATTTAAATATTTATTCTTAACTATGTATCAAATATTTTATCAAACCTTTTCATCAAAATTTACATAAAATATATCATTCAACTACTACTAACATCAATCTACAAACAAATAATTAATTACTCAATTACTACTAACATTAATTCTATTTTTTTCAACAAAAAAACACACACACACAGATTTGGGTAAATTATAAATTTAGTCAATATGGCTTCAGTTTAGTCCTTATGGTTTGAAAAAATATAGAATTTAGTCTCTATAATTTTGAAAAATATAAAATCTGGTCCCTATAATTTGAAGAAATTGTATTTCGCCCTTGATTTGATAAAATCTAAAAAATAATCTATGTTATTCGTAAATCGTATACGAATTAAGTACGTAAATGTGATGTATGAGTTATGTATTTTTTGTCTAATTAATTACTTAACTCACACTTTTGCTTTTTGATATCTGTGACTATCCAGGCTTGCTGACTCGCACCTCGACTATTTTCACGTGAAACACTTTCATCAATAAACACAAAAAAAAAACTTTTACATATTTAATCCACCAACAATTACAAATGATGTACTATTTTTAAGATTTTATCAAAGTATAGAAACTAAATTCTAATTATTCAAATCATAGGGGTAAATTGTAAATTTTTTCAAATTATAAAAATTAAAATCTAAAGTTTTAAATCATATGAATTAAATTGTAGCACATTTAACTAAACTTATAATTTAACTCCAAATTTATAGAAAAATATTATATTTATCGAATTTCAGTTGTTGCCAAATATCTCTTTTTCTCTCTCCCTTATTTAATCCACACTGAAAATCACAATATTGGAAATGAGTATCTCACACACTTTAGAAATCCAAAACAAAGGCAATAGGAAAAATAGTAATAAAATAAAAAGAAACCCCCTCAACTCCCATTTCTCAACCGTCGTGACACGGCGGCTGCCGCCATGGAAATCTCTCAGATCTACTTCACAGCCACCACTTATTTCCTCCTTCTCCTCCTACTCAATATGACTCGTCCCATTCCCGGCGACGCCGACGCTACCGCGGACAGAATCTCCGCCCTTCCCGGGCAGCCGGAGAAGGTGTCTTTCGAGCAGTACTCCGGGTACGTGACCGTGAACCGGGCCGCCGGTCGAGCCCTCTTCTACTGGCTCACTGAAGCCTCCCTCCAACCACTCTCTAAGCCCCTCGTCGTTTGGCTCAATGGAGGTCATTTTCTATCTCTCTTTCATTACCCACGTGCTTTTCCTTACCCTCTAACGTCAATATTTTCATCCACTTTAATTTTAATATCTCCCATAAAAAATGAATATAATGCACCCTCACATTTTTTTTTAATTTAATTATTATTATAAAAAATGGGGGGAGAAGAAATGAAAGATAGGTGAGCACTGTTACATTCGGCTGCTTCTGAGAAACATCATTTTCAATTGTCTTTTTCCTTTCCCCAACCATAATCCATTTTTTCCTCTTTTTACTCTTCTTTTCCATTATTTATTTATATCTTTTTTATATCATTAACTCCATTTAAGCACTAATAAACATGGTATTAATCACTAATCTTTACTCATACCTTATTGCTGTAAACGTATTCAAGTTTTAGGTGATAAAAACTTTTGCATTTTCATTTTCTATTTTTCTATATTATATATGCCTCTTCCTCCAACATTTATGGTCATTTTCCTCCACAACTTTCAAAAATAAAAAGGAAAATGTAATTATTTTTCAAAATTAAACTTGGTCTTTTTTTTTTCAATTTTTTTTGTAAGCTAAACTTAAAAAATTAGTCAAATCTAGAAAATAATTATAAATATATTTACTTTCAAAAAATATTAGTAGTTATTGTATCTAGTTTGATTCTTTCTCGTATTAATGATAATATTTTAGAATATTTTACATTTTTTATTAATTTATAAGAATAATTTATCTAATACAAGTTTTCTTTTTCATTTCCTTCTTTCAATAAACTTACTAATTTAAAAATTAAAAATATAGCTCAACTAACTATGTTACATTTCTTTTTAGTTTAACTATAAAATAAATTTTATAATTTGAATTTAAGACCTATTGACCATGAACATGCCCATATGTCGGTTGTGTTATTATTAATTATTTTTTTGGACAAATATATATAAACTAAATTAAGAAGTAACTTCAAAAGAAACAATGAAGAAAAGAAAATTTTGAAACACCATTAATTAATGAACATTTTGGGTGTGTTTTTTGTATAAAAAAAAAAAAAAACAAACCAAGTTATTTATATATATATTTGTAATCATTTTTAACACCTTATAATAAGTATCCATAAAATTTCATATCAAATGTTTTAATCACTATTTAACACTAAACTCTCAAATGAGTAGATAATTATTTTAAATTTTATTAAAACAAAATAATTAATTATCTTAATCACTGTTTTTAAATAAATTTATTATTATCTAAACTGCCATTAATTGTTCAAATATTTTAATCGAATTTAATTTAGGGTTGCCGACAAGACACAATAAATTTGGATGAGTGGTGAGGAAAAGAACAATAAAAGAGAAAAGTTGTTGGGAGTGAGTCAAAACTTTAATTGGGGCTTTGAAAATGAAAGATTTTACTTAACGTTTTCGTAGTTTTATTTAGGGTGTTTGGAGTAGGGTATGGTTAGTTTTAATTTACTGAGTTTTGCAGTAAAAGGAGATGCACAGTTAATATTTATAACCGATCCCCCCATGGTTAAATATTTATTTATGGCATTAATTAAAAAGAAGCTGTAAACAGAAGCTAGGGAGAGAAGCCTTCACACATTTGACTGCCCTACTGTCTGCCTTGGAATGATGATCCAACCACCAATACCCTCTCTACCAAACCAATACCAAATACCATA
>JBBMEG010000022.1:6727574-6752113 GCA_037832605.1 Cyclanthera cordifolia
ACAACGTCCTCAAGACCTGGCTCGTAGATCGGTAGCTGCTCGCTGTTCCAGGCATTGATCCGAGACACGGAGATATCAACAACAGCCACTTCAATTTTAGGGCACTTAAGTGCAATAACAGCCATTGTAGGCCCTCCGACATAACCAGCACCAATGCAGCAGATCTTCACCATCTTAACCTTTTCAATTTATAAATCTGGACAGATAACGGTAGCAATATAAGAGAAATGAAAACTAAAACTAAGTAAAAGTCACTGGCTCATCCACCTACTATCACATGAATGAAAACACAACATAAAAGAGAATTCCGCAATTCTGAAGAAAAATTTCAACCAACCAAGAGGATTAGACTATGCTTGCAAAGTCAACTTCTTTCGTATGGTTATCTTTGCTAAGATCTCACACGAAAACGAACAAAAATCGACGTGAAAGTAGTGGAATCAAAATAAAAAGGTAAGCACGTAATCTCTAAGAAATAAAATTCACATAATACTGACATCTGAATTGAACCTCAATGAATCACAAATAACGAAGAAAAAGCAAATCAGCAAACCGAACACCAGGTCGTCAAAAACGCGAAATGCGAATACAACTAAACCCAATGTTCCTAAGATCCTTCCTAAAATAAAATTATAGTTACTTCATAAATACAATAAAATCACATAGATCGAATTCAAATATAAAGCAAAGGCCAGAAGATCTAAGACCAAAAGACAACCGACAGTAACGGAGAAACAAATTCGAATGAAGGAAACCACAGAATCAAGCCAGATCTAGCATGAATCATACTCACAGTGCAACTGGATAAGCAACAAAAACAAAGAAAACGCAGATCAAGAACGAAAACACGGAAATAGAAACAGACATACAAACATAGATTGAACAGATCGGAAGAAAACAACAACAGTAAGAGGGCGATTAAACGAAAATGCTTGAAGGAGGAAATGGAAAATCAAAAAGAAAAGAAAAGAGAGAGAGATTGAGATAATTACCTCTCACTCTCAGAGAATTGGTTTCTGAAACTTCGTGGGAGAGATTCAGAGCGAGGAAATGGAGGAAGAACGGAGCTGGTTTAAATACTCCATCGGCTTACAAAAACTACCCCCAAACAATTGCAAAAAGACAATTAAGTACATTCTTTTTTTTCTTTTTTTTTTTTTAATTTAATTTTTTCGGACAAAGGAATTTACAGTTGCAAGTTCCGGTGGAGCTGTCAAGTGTATACACGTTTGAAACTTGCGTTTTGGAAAGCCGCCCCACGCCTAGAGGGATAGAAACGTAAAATAGACATTCACTTCTAAAACAAAGTTTTTTTTTTTTTTTTTAAGATACTTTCGAAACAAAGTTTTTTTTTTTATTATTATCCCATTTATTATGGCAATTAAATTGAGATTTTAAGAGAATTTAAAATAAAAATTTATTTTGAGTATTTAGAAATAATGATTGCAATGAAATTCTTGGTTAGATGTAGTTTTTTTATAGAATTTAAAATTAGTAATTAGAATGATAACTTATTTTGAGTATTTAGAAATAATGATTTGTAATGATTGAAGTCAAAAATTTGTTAGAATGTAGTTTTTTAAAAATATTTAGAATAAAAAATTATTCTGAATACTTCAAAAAAATGATTACAGTCAAAAGTTTGTTTGAACGTAGCTTTTAAGATTATTTAAAATTAGTATTTAAAGTAAAAATTTATTTTAAATATTTAAAAGTAATAATTACACCAGAAAAAGTCCTATATCCTACCAAAGAATATCAATGTGCATTTGGGGGTTTACAACATTTTTCACAACACTCTCATTGTCGTGTGCAAAGTTATTTATGAATTTTATTAAAGTTGAGGGGCAAATTCACAAAATTCTAAAGTTTGAGAGGTATATTTGATAATTTACCATAATTAATTATCGAAGGGGGAAGGAGAATAAAAAAAAGAAAAAAAAAAAGGAAATAAAAAGAGGATGAAAAGTGTAGAACAGATCTGTTCCAGAAGGAAAACAAGTGGGGGCAAATATTCTCGTGTACGCGAAAACGCGTTATTTATTTATTTATTATTATTATTATTATTATTTTTTTCCTTAAAAAAAATATGTTTAAGAAATTTTCATACTTTATTTAATTTTAGTCCTTAAAAAAGTGGTAATTATTGTTTCAGACTGAGTTTTGTTACTATTTTGATTTAAATTTAGTTTGTGTGCACTAAAGGAAACTTTGTGGTTTTTTTTTTTTTTTTTTTTTTTTTTTTTTTTTACAATAGTCTCACTTAAAGGAGGTTTTTATGAATAATAATAATAATAAAAATTTATAAATATCAAAAATTTTAGAAATTGTTTTTTTTTTCAAATACAACTCAATGCTTTAAATATAGAAAAAAATTGAAAACAGATTATATTACCAAGTCTACAAACTTATTAAGTAAAATCAAAAGCTTCAATTAAATGAAATTGATTAAAAAAAAAAAAGAAATGAAATTTAATTTTTTTGTTATGTATGAAATATTTTTAAAAAACTACCGAAACTAAAATAGGAATACTATAATTTGCTATCTACACCACAATATCTTAACTATACTAATTTTTTTTTAGATGCTGATATATTTTCATTTTCATTAAAATTATCAATATTGTTGAATCAATTTTAATTAAAATTAAATTTCAAATTTAACAAATTAAATTTCAATATTTCAAAGCTTACCAAATAAAATGAAACGAAATTAAAGTTTATTAAGTAAAATAATATTTTAATCCATAATAAAAAGATTTCCAAGAAAAAAGTGCTTTCATTTTTAAATATTTTTTAAAATTAATATTCAATGAGACCCAAAATTGTGAGAAAAGCATTATTTGTAAGTGGTCACGAAAAATAAAACAACGAGACAAGAGAATTAGAGAAATTTAAATTTTGTGACTTTTGATTGATAATATATATATCAATTATCGTTCAATATACCCACTTTGTCGAAAACGAAACCTTGATGGCATGATTAAAAGACGGTTATAATTGAAAAGTGAAATAGTAGTTCATTTAAATAATTCGAATAACAGAAATGTTCAATAGAAATAATTCCAAAAATAATTAACATTTGGTCAACTCAAACACCTAAAATAAAATAAATTGAAATAGGCGTTCAAAATTAAACTCCTAACATCATTGTTGAAAGAAAACATCTTTAAATCAAACATAGAGGACTATGCAGTGGTTCTCTTATGATCCTACAACTTTTATTCATCTAGCCATCCTAGTACAATTCATGCTAATTTGGTGGAAAACCATAATAAGTGTGAGTACAAAATACACTCAAGAAGCCCCAATTGAAGTATAATATATACAGTTCAACCACACACATGCAAATAGATACATGAAACTATCATACTCATCATCACATTAATTAACTGAGTTATGACGTACGATTCATAGCTTGGAAACACGGAGTGCCCTTAGCCCGAACATGTTTTCCTTGTAATGCCCCTTTATATACTCATCTAGTGATTAGAGAATACACTAACTCTGATCCATCTCACATGGATCACCTTGGCTAAATTTGCTCTAGACAAAAACTAGAAATGATGTGTTGACGTCATTAGTTTGTGAGAGCCTTTCGCCCGACATTCATTGTGTACACATACACCGCATGCTACTACAAATCAGTTAGTGTGTCGACCTACACATGCGACCCTGATTCAGGTCCACATGCCTAAACAAACTATTTTACTTCAACATAATATTTATAGATAGAAGAATTTAAAGTTTAAGACACATTAGTTGAACACAATTTTAAAAGCTCGCTATCAAACTTTTAATTCAATCATAGTATTTTTATTTCACAATATATGGAATAAAAAATTGAATTCCTAATATCGAATTCATTAGTCTATGCTTATTTGTTCACCTATAATATAAATGTTTGAAGACTAAATATGAAATAGTTAATGCATGCATATAACAATAAATAATTCTACCTCTTCCCAAATCTTAATAGTTTTACCATAAAAGATATTTATTCTTATTCTCTAAACATAAACTTCGATCCCATTCTCACTTTTTTTTAAAAATTTTTCAAAAAGAAAACAATAGAAAGTGAAAATATTTTAATCAAGAATCATTTATTCAACAAATGTTTATCAACTCAAGCATACACTGCATGCTGTTGCAAACTAGTTAGTGTGTTGACCTACATAGACTGCTCTGGTCCAAGCTCACATGCCTAAACATACTAAAGAAAGGTGCACGATAAGCGTGGCTAGTGTTAACCATCACCAGAAGCTATGAGAGCTCGTCCACACCTATCGCTTCGATCTAAAAGTTTCATATAGCAGGCTTACACTATCATCAAAGTCCCGCCTTCTACAGACAACAAACTAGGCATCATTAGAAGCACTATGTTACATCACATCTCCAACTATTAGAGGGGGTAAATCCATCAATTCTCCAACAAATGAGGGCGTCATGAACCATCTCATCCTTTACGACCACTAGATGATGACACCTAACAGTTTAATCTAGAATACAACATGCTTAGTCCTAATAGATCATCACAGACATGCTCATAAGTAGAAATCAAATCATCCTAGCAAGATACTACAATATCTCAAGAGATCAGACTGAGTTACATGCTAGCATACATACAGATAGAATAATATCTTCTCAAAACACGGAACATACAAACATGGCTCACACAATTGGAACATTCATGACATTAAAATAACCTAGATCATCATCACATGCCAAGAACCCATACTAAAAGTATACAACACAATCAATTCATCATATTAACAAGCATGCATAAACAAGATAACGTACATGGTCAACACAACCCTTGATAAAAGGTCCTAACCTAAATAGTTCAAAATATATCAAACAAGAGTTCTAAAATAACTTAACAAGCAAACGTAGCAAAACACACGAAATTTAATCACCAGAACACTAGATGGACTCATGACATCGAAATTACCTAAGAAGGCTGAAGTCGAAAAATTTGGACACTCATGGCGGTGCGTGAAGGAACTGTTGCAAATGAATAGCGACACACAACTTTAAAGGCGTGGTTGAGACATGCCGGTCGACTCAATCAACCGCTCTACCAATGACTACAAAAGAGAGAGGACAATTTGGCAATCTCGAACAAACGAGTGGCAGAAGCGTTCTGCGCGATCTTACGAACGGTGCAGTGGCACGTGGGGATTGCGAATAGGCTTCGTGAGGCAGCACTAATAAATCAAGGACCAAAAAGCGATTGGTGGTGAGATGTGAAAATGGTCGAACATGTGACAGGCCAAAAATGATAGTTTAGAAGGTTAGGCGACGTTGGGTGTGCGAATGTGGCTACTTGTTTGGCGTGTGGCAAATGAAGACCAGGCAAAACAGCTACACTCACTGGTGTGGCAGCGAGAAACCGGCGACACGAAATCTTAGTTAGGGTAGCGACGACCTCAAATTCTTGGAGGATGAAAAAAATGAAGGGGTCAAGTTTAGAGCGACTACCGAAAAAATAAAAGGACTTTTTCTTTTATACATATAGGCTAACATGGAAAATTACCACAATGGCCCATTACACGAAATTACAAAAATTCCCTCAAATGATCATATCTACAAAAGTAATTTTAGAGGTAAAAGACAAAAATACCCCTAATGTCAAAACTGTCCAAGAAACTCGACCAAAGTCGGTTTAACCGTCAAAACCTTGCCTGAAGAGTCCTATCCAAAATACGGGGCATCACAAATATTTTGTTAGTTTGTAAATCTTTGGTAGAAAGTATTATGATCAAAGTGACCAAAAAACACTTCAAGGTAATAAGCTATAGAGCTAAGAAACTTTTAAAGCTTATACATTCATATATTTGTCAGTTCGATGAATCTTAAAAGCTAGATGAAGTTACGAATACTTTATTTGGTTTATAGATGTTTATATATATATAGATATATATATTTGCACCTAATGTAACATAAGTATGAAACACTTGAAAAATTCAAGAAGTTTAAGGCATAAATTGAGAATTCATTGGGTCAAAGAATCAAAAAACCATGAGCAGATCATGGTGAAGAATACATGACTTAGAATTCAAAAACTATTTGATAGAACATAAAATCAAATCCATCTCTTAACACTTACATCACCGTAGTAAAATGAAACTTCTCATTGGTTCGATGATGAAATTTGCTCCATTACCAAAATCGTTTGAGATTATGCAATAGAGACTATATTATACATTTTTTGTAGTTCCATCTAAAGTGTCTTGAAGAAAAATATTCTATGAGTTTTTGAAAAAGTCATCAAGCTAGTTTACGGGATGTCAGTGTTGAATGCATATCCAAAGAAGGTAAAACACGATTAGAAAATATACCTATTAATAGGCTATTCATAAGAAACAAAAGTAAAATACTTTTATAGTCTATATAAGATGTTTGTATCAACAAATGCAACTTCAGTCAACTACATTAAGGATTATTAGTTTTAGAAAAATAACTACACCAAAAATTGTTGCAACTGCCAAAACAAGCATAACTCAATTGATATTAGAAATGCACTAGCATCCGCTCCATATGTGGTTCGAGTCACTCCACCCTATAACCTCATAAAAAAAAAAATTGTGTTAAGTCACAAACAATGAATTAAAGTCACAAACCTCAAAATGACGCGTTTATGTACACCTATTCAATCTCAAAATTCGTTGATCTTCTGAATTGGGCAAACCTCAAATCATTAAATTGAGATTTTAATAGATTAAATTGATTAATTTAAAAAATATATATATTAAAAAAACATTGATATTTTTATATAAATAAACATATATATATATATATATATATATATATATATATATTTTTAATTTAGGGAGGAATAAATCTCCAAATTTAAAAATTAAAATTAGACTTTTAAAAATTCAAATATCAAAATAAAATAAATTTTAAATTTTATAAACTAAAATTTTAAATTTTATAAACTAAAAAAATATCAAATTCATGTATATAAATGACATTTTATCTATAAAATAACCATGAAAATTACAAAAATTACAAAAATAATAAAATTTAAAAATTGGCAAACATTAGAATTAATAAATATTGTCATATATTTTATCATAATATTAAATAAATAAAAATATTTTAAAATTTGCTTAAGTTTGTAAATATTTAATTCAATATAATTTTTCTGTTCATAGTAATATATATATATTTTAAAAATACTTGTAATGAATTTTTGAGTGAAATGAAATGCTTGAAGTCGAAGCTATATGTAAAAAGCAAAACCCCTCACATATTTTGATAGAACAATTCTCAATCGAGAAACTCAAAATCAATCTTCCAAGAAGAAGAATGGAAGAGCTCGACAAAGTGCAAGATGATCAAGAACAGAAGCAGCAACAGCAGCACCAATGCAGGTTCTGCAACAAGAGCTTTGCCAACGGCAAGGTACTCGGCGGCCACATGAGATCTCATCGCAGCCGCAATATTCCGGCCAAAAAGCGCAAAAAGAATTCCATCGCCGCCGCCTACAGCCTCCGAGAAAACCCTAAAAAGTCGTGGAAGTTCTCATCAGCTCCTATCATTGATCCCCAATCCCAAGAAAACCTCTGCAAAATTTGCGGCAAATCCTTCGATTCATCCAAAGCTCTGTTTGGACACATGAGGCATCATTCTGGAAAACGTAAAGAATCCATCAAAGATTTGGAGCTTCCGAGGAGGAAACGATCTACGAGGAGTTGGTGTAAGTTGGGGTTTTCTAATTCTTCGAATTCTTCTTGTTGTTCTGATGATTTTGTTCGATTTTCTTCTGTTTCTGAAATGATTGAGCCTGATGTTCAAGATTTAGCTCTTTGTTTGTTGATGCTGTCTAATGGGTTGCCTCAATTTGGGGCTGATTCGCCATTGAATGCTTGTGCTGAGGTTGAAATTGGGATGATACCTAAACTTGTTGTTGATGATGATGATGATGGCGAATCTGAAATTGGGGAAGATGTAGGTGAAAATGGGAAGAAATCTTTGAAGAAATGTGGGATTGGGGATTCTTTTGTGGGTGTTTGTGAAGAGGAAGAAGAGGGGAATTATGAGTGTGATGTTTGTTTGAAGGTGTTTGGATCAGGATAAGGGAGGTCATATTTTTAAACAGAATTTCATGGAGCTTGATGAAGGGAATGAAAATGGAGATGAGAAAGAAGTTGTTGTTGATAATGATGAGGATTTGGAAAAGTTTAAGCCATGTTGGAATAATGGAGATGATGATAATGGTGGGTTGCAGCTGGTTGGGGGTTTGGTTTCTTCAAACTGATTTTTTTTTTTTTTTTTTTTTTTTTTTGCAACCATTTTCTTGATGGTGTTTGCCAAAAGTTTTGTTTTCTTTTGGAAAAAAAAAGTAGAAATGTGTGCTATGAAACTAGGATTATATTTGATTGATTCAATTCTTTTTGCATATATGTGATTGTAATATGACCCTCTTTTTGCCATTTTTTTGTATGAGATTTCTCACTTTATGTTTTTTTAATTCAATAATAATTAGAGCTTTTAAATTTGATACTATTGGAACCTTCTTCTCCACCAAAACACTAAAGTATAAGGATAACGATAGATCAGTGTACAAAAAATTTTGGAGTACATTATAAATTTATTTGAAGAAAGTTAGAGTTTAATTCTTATAATTTAAAAAGTCTAGACAATATTTTACCATTAAAAAAAAAAAATAAAGAATTCAGTCTCTATACTTCTCCAAAGTATAGAAATTAGTCTATGTCATTTAAAAAAAAAAAAAGTCTCTACAATTTGATAAAACTTAAAAAATAGTCAATATTATTCATAAATCGTAGACAAATTAAGTAGGTAACTTATAATATATGAATTATTGTTCAATCAATCACTTTTCTTACACTCTGGTCATTAAACACATAAAAACTAATTTTTTAAGTATTTTATATACCAACAATTACAAACGACCTAAACAATGTTTTAGATTTTATAAAATTTTGATACTTTTATTTTTTTCAAATCATAAAAATTAAATCATCCAAACCATGACAAGTAAACTAAAGGTTAGATTTTTAAACTCTAAAATTTATCAAACCATATCAACCAAAAATTAGATTTTTAAACCAATCATTTTTTTTCAAACCAACTAATTTATAATTTATGGTGAGTGAGTTATATATTCCAATAAAGATAATGTATTGATCTCATGTCACTTAACTTCATAGATTAGGCTTAATGCTTACAAAACCTTAAATGGTAGTCAACATTAGTTATGAAGGATAAAAATGAAATAAAAACCAATAAACTGGTCAACTTATCTTATGTGGGCCCAGCTTAAAAATTTGTGATTTATTCTGAGAATATGGTAAGTTATATTTGAGAAATTTTGTTCCATTATGTGAGAGTGACATATGGATCTTGGGGGGAGCTGTGCTTTAAAGTTAAATATATGGCATATGCTGTCAAGATCTGCCACAACAAATTTATTGGATTATTTTATTCTTTAAAACTAAAGGGATGAGGAAAATGTTTTAAAATAATAAATTAACTTTATTGGTATTATTGATACTAATATTAACTAAATAAAGTTAGTTATCTAATTTTCTTAATTAATAATTTTAAGTAATTGAGTGGTATGACTAAAAAATCACTTTTTAAAATCAAACATTTATGAATCAAACCCACTTAATAATATAAGAAAATAAAATTTAAGACTTTAAAACCAATTGACTGTATGAAAATTAATTTCATAAAAGTTGCAACTAAATCATTTTTCAAAGTTTCCATCTGCCTCAAATATTTTTCAAACATGGCTTACTCTTTTGCATCCATTTTCGTTCATTTAACATGTCATGATTACAATACAACCAATACACTCCTGGTCAACGCAAGTCATGTTAAAAATAATTAGGTTGATTTATCATGAAAAAGCATCAATGAAAGGCCACAACTCCCAATGAATTTGTATATGAAATTTAACCTTCTATTTACTCACGTTTTTTTAGGTATAGTTTCATTAAAAAAAAAAAGAAAAGTACGCAAAGTTTTTAACTTTTGAGTTTTCATTTTAGTTTGATGATTAAAGACATTAGTCAAAATAATGAAAACTATAGATTTGAGCGATAATTATACGCTTAAATTTTAAAAAGTAAAAATAAAAATTAAATAATAACCAATCACGCCGAATATACAATGAAGTAGACTTCTCTTACATTTTCCTTAAAAAATATAAATTTCAAATTTAGGATGGTAAGGGAGCATACCTTCAGAACCCAAGCTTTCATGCATTCATCCATGTGATATATTTATTAATTAACAATTAAAAGATATATCAACTTATCATTAGCAAAGTTTTAATGGAATAACCTAGTTATAATTTTTTCTCAAATCAAGAGTAAAATTGAAAAATCTAAAATATTAAGAACAGAATTGTAGGTTCAAAATTCCAACCCCATTGTTAATTATAAAACATCAAATATCAAATATCTCATAACTCAAAAAAATTAAAAAAAAAAAAAATCAATGACTAAAAAATAAAGATGAACAAAATATAAATTTTATGCAACGGCCATAGACTCGAGGATAATGAAATGAACTAAGGCTGATTTATTCATAATATTATAAAGTTGAATGTATCCAAAAAGGTCGAGTAAATTGCAATTCATTATTCAGATCTTAATTTCTGAGCAAATACCTTCTCTACACCCCAAATTTGAATTTGGGGTTTTTTGTTTATGGAAACTCAACAGGCTTAATGTCCCAAATGTCTTTCGCGTATTCATGAATGGTTCGGTCACTGCTGAACTTGTATGACCCTGCCGTGTTCAATATCGACATTCTTCTCCATCTCTGTATCATATAAACAACTTTCAAGCCTTAGTTTTATCCACCACAAATCACTATATTAAAAAATTTTATTCTAACATTAGATGTTCTATGAGAAACATTAACTAAAATGTTTCTCTTTCATAGCAAGTTCCCAGCTATGAAGCATGGAGAAGGCACTCAATAAGAGACACTTAATGAAAAAAAAAAAAACTGACACGAGCACGAGAGAATTTGTTAATATCTTTTTTAGTAAATAGGTAAATTTAAAAATAAAATACTATGCAATCAACTAAAAAGCATATAATTTCAAGTTTATTAAATTTGGATCAAGTGCGGATCTGTGAGAGGTTGCGGAAAACACATATTTTAATCGGTGAAGACACTTTTTTACGAGTGGGTGGAAAAGAAGAGACGGCTGTTTTGTTTTTCTTGTCATAAGATCACTTTTAATTGATTAATTAGTAAATCAATTGATTTTTCGTTGTTTGTTCTATTTTTCTTTTTTTTGAAAATTAAACTTATAAAAACTTATAAAAATTTCATTATTTGTTATCACCTATCTCATTTTTCAAAAACCTCCATAAACAAGTCATGCCTTGCAAACTAAAAATAAATTGTTTTCAAAAAATAGTTTTTAGTTTTTTGGAATTTGGTTGAATGCTTATTTGAAAAAGATGAAAACAAGATTAATTTTCAAAATTAAGAAACCAAATAGTTATCGACTACAACGGTAAATGAACACCAAAATATATATACTTTCTATCAAAAGACTAAAAAAAAAAAAAGGATGGTAATCAAGTTTTTGTGTGTTAAGATACAAGTTTTGTAGGTTTGTACTTCATAAGACACCTATAAACTTCCAAGGTATGCCTAAAATGGGGTTCTTAAACTATTAATTTTGTATTTTTATTAGGTCCTTTTATAATTTAACAGGTTAAATTCCTATTAAAATAGTAGTTGTGAGCATAAAGATCGAAGTTACCTTTTGATCCCGATAGGCCTCATCGACCTTCTGCTGACATTCAATATAGCTGGGGAAGTCCTTTCCGACAAGGAAATAATCTGCACGACCGAAACCTTCATTTCCCTCCAATGATCCTATCATATCTTCATAATCATAAGCCCCAAAAACACCACTTCTAATATAATCTTTGACTTCTTCAAAGCGCGGATCCGGGATAAACTACATTGAATTCGAGACAGCAAGCAATCTTAGCATACGTATGTTGTAAAAGTCTTGTTATTTTGATTATTTCCTCTGTGATTGAGTTATGAAGACGTTAGTTAGTAGAGCATACCTTTCCTTCGGCTCTTTCTTTCCTAAGCCCGGCAATCTCGTGGGCTTCGGCACCGAATAGGAAAAAGTTGTCAGCTCCAACTTCTTCCCGTATTTCAACATTGGCTCCGTCTAAGGTCCCTATCTGGATGCAGCCATTCATTGCAAACTTCATATTACTTGTTCCACTGGCTTCCATTCCAGCCGTACTGGAAAGAAAGGAAAACAAAAATGGATTGAAGAACAGCGCTAGGATTCCTCAAATAAAAGATGATTTAGTAATCATTTTCATCCTTATCATCAATTCCATACACAATTATGAAAGTGCAAATGTTTACTCAGATTCTTTCCAAACCACTATGACTTGCACACACTTAGCATCTGGCTCCCATTTGTGCATATATTACAAAGAGTGTTTGTGGTAAAGAAAATGAGAATGATTATGAAGATGAGAATTAAGAGGGGAATATGAAAGAAAAAGAGAATGATTACGGAGATAACCATTACTTATATTTGAGATGAAGAGAATAATTACGAGAAGAATAGATAGCAAGTATGAAGAAAATAAACGGTGGTTATAGAGAAAATAAAAAGTTGGTATGAGGAGAACAAAAAGTGATCATGGGACAATAAAAAATTATGGGAGAAAGATTCTCGGTGACTCAAATAATATAAGAAGATTATTCTCCTCATAATCATTCTCATCTTCTTATCCCAAACACCTCTTCATGAATTAATCAAGGAATGATGATCCAGATGGAAAGCATTCTTGCTGATTTACAATCCCAATAGTTTACATAAAATAACATGAAATATGAATACCTTCTAGTTCTATATCAATTCATGAAATTAAAAAAAAAAAAAAAAAAAACACCAGTTAGACAAAGTTAAGGGACAGGACAACAAAGTTAGAGCAGGATAGCTCTTTTTCCATCATAAGCACCAATAACGGAGTCAAGTAACATGCTAATCCACGTTCTAATTTTATTCTTGCTGCACAGACTAAAGAAGATTTTGCAACAATGATAATACCTGATATGTTGTGACAACTCGCTGGCAGGGATGAGTATTTCAGCAACACTGACATTGTAGTCAGGAACAAAAATAACCTGAGGCAAACGGGTAGTACAGTTATGACACAGGATCATTAGAGAAAATGGAAAACACGCTACAAATCGAGATTTGCTTTTTTGAAACAACGGACTGATTAATGTATATGGTCAGATTTAATATGATTTAATTTACCACTAGAGTTAAAAAGGAAAAATTGAAGGATACCATCAATGTTTCAAAATGTGGTAGAGGCGAGGTGATAACAAAATGCCTCAAGGCTTATGCCTCGAATGTAAAAGAAGAGGCGTATGCCTCTGTTGGTAAAGGCGTTAGCCTCAAGATGAATGCCTCAGATTACAATTAAGTCTAGGGAAATCATATGCTGAAATGAATGATGATTCATGTGCAGGATTGTACCTTCAACAAGTCACCAATTTCAGGATCATTGTTTACTGTCGCTCCCACATCTGTAATAAACTTAACGATCCTCTTGGCTTGCACATAAGTGGCAAATGCTTTTCCTCCAAAGATACAAACTCGTGGAACATATGTTTCTTTCCTTTCTTTTGCAGTCATTTCTTTCATCTTCTTGTAGCGATAAACGATCCCAAATATGTTTAATAGTTGTCTCTTGTATTCATGAATGCGCTTCACCTGAAAAAGAGAAAAAGGAGAGCATATTCTAATGAACGATAATAAACATATCAGAAAATTAATTTGATACGAAGTTGGAAAGTGAAGGAAAACGACAATTTTTTTATGTAATTGTTACTGGTTTTTCCAACGATAATGGTGGATAAATCAAGAGACTCGGATAAAGTTTCCACAAACAGGCATTATAAAGGAAAATGACCTGGATATCAAACAACGAATCCGGGCTGACAGTATACCCAGTTTTTTCTTTCAGAAATGACACAAGTTTCAACTTATTGTTCCTTTTTGCTATCCCCCACTGATTTTGAAAGTCTTCATTATCTGCAAACTGTGTGAGAGAGAGAGAGTCAATTGGGGGATACAAAAAAGATGAAAAAAACAGTTTGCTATACAAAGAGCAGTATCCAGGCCATATATTAAGATCAACAACCCAAAATGCGAATTACCTTTTTCAATTCACCCAACTTTTCAGTGTTAAGGACCCAATCCTCCGAGCCAATCCAGTTTGTTATAAGTTTGCTTAAATCAGGATTGCAGAAACGAATCCACCTTCTGGGTGTCACTCCGTTGGTTTTGTTTTGAAATTTGTCAGGCCATAACTACCAAATTAGAACATTAGACACGTGAAATGAGTACAAATACACTTTCCAACTAACATGGAAAACTCCAGAAGGTTTCAATATTCTTTCAAATAAATACCTTATAAAATGCATTAAACACTTCGTCCTTCACTATTTCACTATGTATCTCTGCAACCCCATTAACTGCATGACCACCTACAACACACAGATTAGCCATTCGAACAACTTTTGGTGGTGGAGGTGGTGGTGGTATTGGTTTCACTTTCTTATCCTGAATGTCCTTGCTTTTAGGTGCATCGTCTCCCTCGATGGTTTCATCTCCAGATATCGACTTGGGTAGTTTTTCTGAGTTTTCTTCATCAACAGAATCAACCTCTTCAGGTTCAATAAATAAATCTGAATAAGCAGCTGGCAAGTCAACATTTTCTAAGATTCTCAACTCCTTCAGCTTTTCACATAACAGCTTGAGATCTGCTGTACCATATTCTGAAATAATAGTTCCAATAAGCTGAAAACAAATAAGCAGATATGAGAATATATTAGAACTTAAGTGTCAATACTGTAAAATTTCCTATAGGGTGTTACAGTAGCAATACCTCTTCATCAATCAGTTGTATTATCTCAACATGGCGAGGAAGTAATTTCTCCATGAGTTCAAAACTCCATTTCTCCAATGCCTCAGGTAGAACAGTATGATTTGTGTAAGCCACAGTCCTGAACAACAAAAGGTAGGATAAGAAAAATATATCATTTCAATCAACCACCAGCAGCAATACATTAAGGCAAGGCAGTTAGGCTTTATGGTTTTACTATCGTGTGTTTTTTTTAATCTAAGGAAGAAGATTTATGAAATGAACAATTACAAATATTGAGCTCAAACAGTTAAAAGCTGACGCATTCAACAAAAGAACAGTAAAGCAAAATTGATTTAACAGAAAATAGTAATAGCAATCATGAGACTCTCCCCTATACTATCAAATGAGAGATAACCCAAAGTTATTTTCTGAAATATATGGACCTTATGTAAAACAACCACATTTATCATATGAACGATGATAGTACCTTCGAGTAATATTCCAGGCTTTTTCCCAACTTAAACCCTTCAAATCCAATAAAATTCTCATGAGCTCTGGTATGCATAGAGTTGGGTGAGTGTCATTCATCTGCACAGCAACCTTCTCAGGGAATTCTTCCCATTTTATATTTTCACCAGATCTTCTCTCAAAGCGTGCAACTATATCCTGTAGCGATGCTGAACATAGAGTATACTGTTGCTTCAGACGAAGAACCTTTCCTTCAACTGAATCATCCCCAGGGTAGAGCACATTGCAAATCTGAAGTAAAAATGACACACGGTTTTCATGAATTTCTACGCACAAATTTGAAAATAAGGTTTTATGTTTTCTTATAAGGAAAAATATGTTGTAATTGAAGTATTCAAAGGTTAAAAATGGTTTTGTACATGGATCCTGTTGGTCAACATTTCTGTACAATAGTCAAATCAAACATATTATCCTAAAATCTTACCACCCTCAATTGTTGTTGAACTCAAAAACAATATATATATGTTCTATTGTTCCTCCCTTACCAAAGGCTCCATAAAATAGTATACACCCCGACTCGCAACAGCAACTCTCTTCTTACGAAAGGAAAGATAGAGAAGGAAATTTGTGATCCCCTGTCTACAACGGTACAAGCCCTATGTCTAGCCCAAGTATAAACCAAACTCCTCAAAAAAAGTGTTCCAAACAGGATGAGCTAAATCTGCCTCTTTTTTTCATTTGGAACCATACATAAAATAACAGAAAAAAGCCAATAGTCAACTATAATGTCACAAAAGATTTGGACTAGGATCTAAGAATTGGAGAAAGGATTTCCAAACATGAGCACAGGGCAAAGCCCCCTTTTCAAGGAAAATGCCATATTCAAGAGATGAGGAGATAAGAAGACAACCAAAGATTGTGAATCTTTCGGATGTTCTCTTGAATAGTTTAGTTCTGCAAAATTCAAATCGTTTTTTAATTTGCAAAAAAAGAAACCATATAATTGCCAAGTTCACTATAGCAAAGTATGTTGAAACTGTAATCAAGTAGCATTTGAACCTTTTCAGCACTTGCAAGGGCCTCTGATGCTCTGGTATGCTCTCCAGCATTAAAAGCAGATAAATCAAAATCTTCTGTTGAAGCTTTAGTTGACCAAAGGCGCAGACTGATTGTATTTTTCGTTTTATATCCTGGTATTGGAACGTCATATGCTACAGCCTCTATATCCTCTCCACCTGTCCAGTTCTTTTTCCCATCTGATCCAATAACAACTTTACCATAGAACTTTATAGGATACGTTATATCATTTCTGACAATTTCCCAAGGATTGCCAATCTGGGACGAAGATAATGATAAAAAAGCAAAATACATTGAAGTCAATGCCAAATGTGTAACTGTATTGATAATTACAAAAGTGAAATTGAAATACCTCAAGCCAATTTTCAGCAACCTCCTCTTGACCATCTTTAGTAATTTTCTGTTTGAATAAGCCATACTTGTACCTTAGTCCATAACCCCATGCTGGGTAATTTAGTGTTGCCAAGGAATCCAAAAAGCAGGAGGCAAGCCGCCCAAGGCCGCCATTTCCAAGAGCAGCATCTGGTTCCTATGATCAGTGTCAAAGAATAGCTTTTATTTATCATAAATCTTCTTAATGCAAGAAATGAACCGGAAATAAAATTCACGAGAGGAAAGTATGGAATAAGAAATCCTCTACTGACAGAAAGGGTAAGGTGGAGTTATGTAAAGTACTGAGAAGAAAAAATGGAGAAGTATGAAATTATTTAGGCTCGTTTCAAAGCCATTTGGATTTTTATTTTCGACTTTTGAAATCTATGTTTGTTTTCTATCATTTCTCTACAATGAGTTGCATCTTCTTCAATAAAACATTTGAATTCTTAGTTAAATTTTAGAAACAAAAATAAAATTTTGAAAACTACGTTTTTAGTTTTCAAAACTTGGTTTGGTTTCTAAAATGAAGGTTAAAAGTTGATAACAAAAAAAGAAAATTATTTGGAAATAGTATCTATAGACTTAAATTAACAAACCCCTGCACCTTATCAAACACTGAATATCTTGAAAATATTCCAAGATTCCTTTACACCCGAAGAACACATAGCAGAACTGGCACATAAATAGTTACTCTTTTTTAGCCAAGCAACGAAACCAACAATGGGCGAAGTTAGAAGAATCGCCAACATGAAAGGCCAGTTGCATATCGTATTCCCATCAGCAAAAGAAAGAAGGAATTCTAGGGAGGAATAACATCAAGCTGAAAGAAAATCCTATCAAATAGATCTACCTGACAAGCCACGTTTTCTAATTCGTATCCAAGCTTATTCAATGCCTCTGCATAGGTACCAGTGAGCTCCAAATTGCCAATTGCATTCGACAATGCTCTACCCTACAAAAAAAAAAAAAAAACAAAACAAAAAAAAACAAAACAAAACAAACAAACAAATAAATGACTCTGAGAACCAACAACTCCAGGAAAATAGTCCATAGTAATCAATTACTAACCTGCAGAAATTCCATCGACAAATAATACGCCTGCTTGACATTCAATCTCTCATAAAGTTCATATGTCTCATTCCAATTTATGATAAGAGCATCACGAACACTTTGCGCAGTGGCAAAGTAGGCCTTAGGAAGATCGAATCGATCAGAAGAAAATAGAGGGGTAAACTCTGCATGATATTTAATACTCGAGGCAATTGATGAGGCGTCTGGCGCAAAAGCACTTGCGGCGATTGAAGATTCTGTAGGAAAATGTAAAAGAGTAGAATGAAGCATATTACATAATTCAATAGTGTACTAGAGTTCTTAAAATTAAATGATACCGAAACTTACATAATGCAGCGTGATCTCAATCCTCAAGAAAAAGTATATAAAAATAAATAAAGAAAAGAAAAGAAGATATAGAAATGAAAGGAAAAAAAACAACGTAAGAAAGAATCTGCTATCAAAAGAACAGGAAAGCTTCTTTCGCATGGACGCTAAATGATATCCAATCGTCAATTTTGATAACTTCATTCCAACTGAAACAGAGCAATAAATCAGTACATTATAACCGCTCTACATAAATGAAGAAATGAAATCATTCAACGTCCTCCAATGCACAGCCAAGACCAATCGATGCAATTTTCCAGCATAGATAGTGAATCAAACGTGAAAACAAAACCTCTCAACCTAGAGATAATCTCAGCGATCGAGTTTAAAAGGAAAAATAAAATAAGATCATATAATCCAGAGAAAGCATCAATCTCAACACCAATTCATGGAACAAAAAGGAAACTAATCAAGTAATCAACTGAAGCCAGAGACAAACTCAACAAATTACCTTCATCAGGAAGCAGATCCTTCAACTTCTGCTTCGGTTCACTAGAAACATTCCTCACCGCAAATGTCCGCTTCGGCGATCGCCAATTCGAGGTCCGGACCAGCAGAAATCTGGATTTACGCAAAGCGATAAGAGAAGGCAAGGAGTGCGAAAACGGATCTGCTCGATTCAATGCAACGGTCAATTGAGAGCTAGCGGCCATGGATTTCACAATCAGAAGTTACAGATCTAGAAATGAACAGAATCAGTGAATCAATTTGAGAGTGGCCTGAGACTGATTGGATTTTGGCTTTCAGTTGTTTGTTATTTGTTGTTGTAATTGTTCTTGAGAGCGCTCGGTGTTGTAAGAAGCGAAATCATGAGTGAGATATTTATTACAAGTTCACGGGCCCTCTCCTGAAATGTAATGTGTGGGATTTTATCCCATGCGACTTCACCGTTCAGACCAATTGTATGAGTGGTTCCCATTGGTCTTCTTTTTAAATTTTATTTTTCTTTTAAAATACCATTTTATTTTTCATACCTATTTAAATACAATTTTGGTTTTTGCTTTTTTTTTTTCTTTATTTTAAATTCTCGAGATCGGAGAATAGAACTTATTTGATTATCAAGGTGTAGTTATTGCTACTTGAGCTCAATTTTATCTAATTAAAATTATTCTACGCCTAAGAATCATGAGATCACGAGTTTAAATATTCTACTAATTTTTTGTTTTGTTTTATTTAAGTTTAATAAAATTTATGTAAAAATTTAATTTTAATTTCTAAACTTTTTAGATCTGTTATATTTTAGTTCTTCAATTTTTAAAAGTTTAATTGTAGTCCTTTAATTTTGAGGTTTGTTCAATTTCAAAAAAAAATAATAAATTGGTCCTTAGATTTTTTTTTTCTTTTAAGAAAATTGTCATCTTCCTCTATAAATTTTAAAGATGTCTTCACATTTTATCATTAATTGTATTAAAGTTATTAATATTATTGAACTAATTTGATTAATATTGACTTTAAAATTACTATAGGGTCTAATTTTAAGTTTTTAGAAAGTTTTGGATTAAATTTGAATTTTTAAAAGTTTGGAAATAAAAATAGAATATTACTCAGAGTTCAAAGATTAAAAAATGACTTTTGAAAGTTGAGGCACAAAAATAGAACAAAGTAAAAGCTCAATGACCAAAATAATATATTCTCTAAAATTTCAAACCTAATTTTAGTTTCTAAACTTCTTGCATCTTTGTCCATAAATTTTAAGTTGATTTTCTTTTTTCTTAAATTTTTAAGTTGGTTTCATTTTGGTTGGTTGGAATTGATTTTCATTTTTTTTTTTATAATTTTCACGGTAAATTATATAAAAATGTATTTACGTTTTTTTTCTTTAATTGTGGTGTAATTATTATTATTATTAAGTCAATTTTTATTTATATTAACTTTAAATTTATCATAAAAATAAAATTTAAACATTTTTTAAAGTAAAAATTAAAAATTGACAATTACAAATCTACCTATTAAAATGGAATAAAGTTTAAGACTAAAAATGATATTTTAACATTTTTCTCTTTTATTTTACTACTTATTTACTGCCTCTAAAGTGAAATTCGTATAGGTTTTATTTTTAGAGGGAAAATTTTATATATGCTTATATCCCATTAAGTTCTAACAAGTATGAATCAAGGATCTAAAGATTTTGAGTTTAAGCATTTGATAATTCACAAATATTGATATCACTGCCAAAATAGTTGTAGTTGAATGGCATCAACGAATGCTGAAAGATCATGAGGTCACGAGTTCGAATTCGTCGGTTTCGGGCAGTTGTTTTTCTGCAATTTTGAACTTTTATAATGGTCTCCTTGCTATTGAACTTCGTCGGCTCCGGTGATGATCAAGGTTGAGAACGACGTCGACGATAGTGAAGAACAAGATCAACGGTGGCGATGAAGGGCCAACGTCACGATGATGATGATGATGATGATAGAAGGTTGGATGTATCTGTGAATGCCGAGTTCGGCGATGGTGAAGGGCGAGGTAGAGCTGACGGCGACGCTGGTGCGCAAGTTGTGACGACAAAGATGGTGGGTATGAAGGTCAACTTTTGCATAGGTGTTACTAAAATGATACTAACGTACTTTTATGTTTTACTTTTATGTTTTTGTAAATACTAAATAAAAACGTTTGGAATGTCTATGCAAATTAAATAAAAAATAGACACATCTCTAATATTTATACACAATTTTGAATATGTATGCAAAGTTCCCAATTTCTATCTATCTTTAGTTTTAATAAATGTTCTAAAATCTCTGTGTTTGAGATTGAGGTTTACTTCACTAATATTTCAGAATTAAATGATTCAAACATGTAATCTAATTAGATAGTGTATAAAGTTCTATTCTAAAAAGAATCGGAGCGATTTATATAAAATGATTAAAATGCTCCATCTTCCATGAGTAAATTAAAAATCTATGATCAATAATTTAAGTGATAGATTTTTTCTTTTTTTTAATAAAGTAATAATAATTATTTGGATATATATAATTATTATCAACTTGCTTAAGAGAGAGGAGTAGAATGAAATCAAATCAAATCAAATGTGCTATGTGGGAATTAAAAAAAATTAAAATTAAAATAGAGAAATGAAATGTTGAATATATAGTAAATCCATTAATTATATACTATTCAATAATAATTAGGGTGTAAATTTCTATTTTATAATTGTTTGGTTATTAAGTTATATAGGCTGGCTCAAAAAATTAAATTAATTATATAAGATTTTTATTAAAAATAATAACGACAATTATAGGACTTAAATAAAACAAATTATTTTTTTAGAATGTGAGTAGTTCTTCGGGAGGCATAGCATTTTGGACCGTCCATTATTATTTTAATTTTTTATTAATTTTATTTTATCGAAAAATGAACCGTCAATTCTTTTTGTCGTGAATCCCACGGAGATTTTTCTATATCGTCTTAATTGCAAACTTTTTCAATGTCTGACGTGTACAAATTAACGGCTAATGTTATTATAAAATTTATTTTGTTCTCTTTTTATTATAATTTTATTTCTAAATATAAAGAAATTTTTTTGTAGATCCCTAAATTCAATATTTCTATTTTAAGTTTAGATTTTTTTTTTAATAATTGGGATGTAATGATATATTCAAGTTCTCCGTTTAAGACTTGAACTTTGAAAGAGTGTTCCCTCAAACATCTCAATTTCGAGACCACATTAATTTATAGTATCAATTTCTTTGATGTTTTGATATCTAGTTTAGAAACGGACGTGATTACTTCAGAATAGAGTAGAACGAACAGCTTCGATTTCAAAAAAAAAAAAAAAAAAAAAAATTCACGATTTACTATCAATTTTTTGTAGATTGTTTTCTAATTTAGTTGAATACAAAATAGCTTTGATTTAATTAATTTAAATTTCTTTCTAAAATTTATGCTATATTTATAGTTTTCTAAAATTTTGACATTGGCTATTATTTTATTATTTGTTATTCATGAAAATTTCTCTATCCAAAAAATATTTGAGTGCATTCCAATTATGTGTTTGGTTTGAGTTTTTAAGTTTTAATTTTTAAAATAAATTATTTTTAAAATAAATTATTTTCAAAATTATTAGTATTTTAACAACCTTCTAAAATGACGTTAAAAATAGTTTCTTGTACTAAAAAACAGTTATGGTATGTAAAAATAAAAAATAAAAAATAAATCAATACTAAAAAACTACTCACTTAGATTTGGTAAACAACTCATCAAACGGTTTGTCAAATCATTCAATCAAACTTTACAATAAAAAAACATCACTCACAACTACTAAAACAATAACTAAACAAGTAATTATTACCAAATAATTATTAAACATCAATCGTAGTTAATTACTCTAAACTATCATTAACCCTTCATCTTCACTCCACTATTTTCTACAAAAAATAAACACACACGTTTGGTGTATTTGTTTTTTGTAGAAAAGAATGAAGTGAAGAGAAGTGGATGAGTTAATAGTGGTTGAATACTTGTTTAAAGATTGATGTCAGTAGTGGTTAAATAATTGATTACTTGTTTGGAGATTGATGTTAGTAATGATTGAATGATACGTTTGATATGAAATTTAATGACGTGATTTGATAGAGAATTTAATGAGTAATTAAAAGTAATTATTTATTATCAAATACAAACGAGTAATTTTTGAGTAGTGATTAACCACCCATCTTCTAAAAAAAGATTTTTTTTTTAAAGACAAAAATTGGAGGAGGGAGACAACAAACCCTACATAAACGACAGTACGAAAATGCTAATGCATAACTGAATTACGCTCGCTTTGAAAAAAAAAAGTTTCTATAAAAATATATTTATAAACATTTTTGGAGAAAACACTTTTTTTCACCCACAACACATTCATCCAAACAGGCCAAGATGAAATTTCTTCTCAATCTCGAGAACGAAATGGAGATCATTCAAATTCATTCAATTATTAAATGTCAAATTATTTTGGTTGATAATCAACCATTTAGAGTTTCACTCTTTCAAATACAAAGAATAAATAACTCATCTATCGAAAAATTAGTGACGCAGTGATTTCATTATTTGATATTAATCCAATTCTAAACCAGTGTATATTTTTTGATGTGGCACTCTTGATCAGCTAATTTAGTGCTGTAGAATTATGAGCATGATTTTAACAAATAAACTAACTATTTTAAAATACACATAATAATACTTAAATTGTACCACAAAATAGTTGGGACCAATTTAAAAGTATGTAACCACTCACATTTATTTAGATATAGACAAAATTCAAAGTATATGTGCTGTGTCAACAAAAATAAAATATCTAATTTTGGAATAATTTTGTAGAAATCAAATAATTAATATTGAATGTGACATATCATTGTAGGAATATTCAAGTTAATTTTAAAAGGGAAAATAAAGTATTTTAATGAAAAAAATTTCAATCCAATTAACAGGCTCTATAATAATGAATGAAAAAAAATGATTTGAGCAGACACAACAGATTTTTTTTTTTTTTTTTTTTTTTTTTTTTTTTTTTTTTTTTTTTTTGTAATACAAGAAAACAACAAATTAAATAGAAGGAGAGAGAGAGACACCTTACATGGTAACTCATTAATGTAAAAGGTTTGAACTTCAATGAGAACTTCTTTCATAAACTGCACGTTGACACCGCCCACAACCGCTAGACGAGCCAAATGATGGGTAAGATTGTTTACCCACCGCACCAACTGAAAGAGCCAAACTGTAACCTATCAGTAAAACAAAGACAATCATCTATAATCGAACCCATCTTTTGATTTAATGGTAAATTTGTTTTGAAGCAAAATAACAAGATGTTGATTATCCGTTTTCACCTAATTTACACGTGTAAAACCAAAATCAATCAGGTTATAAACTTAATGGCTTTATACGTTTGAAGTATTTTTTTTTTTTTGGATTTGAATGATTTGAATCAATATCATTAATGCAAGTTTCTTGCTTGAAAATAATCAATAACATTGATTAAAATTTATAATATAGTTGACAAATTATATTATAAATCTCTCGAGGATTTTTTTTTTTTGCTACGTAGGAAAAATCTCCTTATCTTTAGTCTCTACATTAATTGTTTTTTTTTTTAAAATTTTTATGATTATTCATATTTGCTAACAATGAAATACGTAGAGATAACTAAATCATTTGTAAATGATGTCTTACTTGTTCTTTTAATCAACTGTTTACTATACATTACCTTAATAATAGAAATGTTCATCTGTCGGTATCGATTTTCGATAAAAAGTGACACTGAATCGGCCATGTCAGTAT
>JBBMEG010000022.1:6754006-6782138 GCA_037832605.1 Cyclanthera cordifolia
ATAATCACTCAAAATAACTCCTCATTTCTAAACACTCAAAATAAACACTCCACAATTTTACAAACAAACACCCCCTTAGGTGATTTTGGCTATTAGCCAAGATTCATGTCCTTTTCGGATTTATTGTGGGTAAAATTAGAAAACATTTTTCCTCTCGGAAGAAATGTTGCCTTCCTAAAGGGGGAAGACTTACTCACATTCGGCCTTTCTTGAGTAACATTCCCACCTACTTTCTTTATCCGTATAGGATGTCGATTCCAGTGTGTAAAATATTAGAGAAGCTTAGGAGAGATTTTCTCTAGGAAGGGGTTGATGAAAGTAAATAGGCTCATCTGGATGAGGTTTCCAAAGATTTGAATAAGGGAGATTTAAGAGTGGGTAATTTGAGAGTTCATGACGTAGCCTTATTGGCTAAATGGTTACGTAGATTTCTCCATGAGTCTGCTTTCTTATGGCACAATGTCAATGTGAGAAGTACGAAGCACTCCCTTTTGAGTGGACGACAAGCAAAGGTCATAGTATTTCTAGAAACTCTATGAAAGGCATCATTGAGGTAACACCTTTCTTTTTTAGCCTTTACCTCTTGTGTGATGGAGTATGAGAGAGGTACTTTTTTCTGGAAAGATAGATAGTTGGGGAATAGTTCTCTTTTTTCTTTATTCTATGTTATTTATTAGTTATCTTGTATAAAGAATCGTAAGGTGGTGGACGTTCTTGCTCATCTAGAGCATTACTCTTCCTTTCAGTTGGATTTCAGGTAGCCCATTACTGAGTGCGATTTTTCATGTGCTCCTAGTAGCAGGAACGTCTATTGTTGGTCTTCTAACCTTTTTTAGGGTTTTCCGCGTCGCTCTTTTTTTCTCTAACGAAAACCCTTCTTCTACTCTTTCAAGGGACACCTTTTTTTAATCTTCACGGAGAGTGAAAATTCCCAAGATAGTTAAGTTTTTTACTTAACAAGATTAACACCTTAGATAGAGTGATGCGAAAGTTCCTTCTTAGATGAGGCCAGTGTGGTAAATTCTGCGCATAAATGTCGTTGATGATCGTGATCACCTTCTTTGACAGTGTGAGATGGCCACTAATGTGTGAAACCAAATCTTCAAGGAGTTTGGGTTTGCTTTAGCCTGGAAGTTGCATTGTAGAGATATGGTGGTGGAGTTCACTCCTCCTTTCGCATTTCATGAAAAATAAGCGGGCATTTCTGTGGCAAGTATGAGAGTGTCATTTTTTGGAGTCACCGGGGGAGAGAAACAACAGAACTATTAGAGGTGATAGAACTATTGAAGGTGAGGAAAGATTGTCTTCTAATGTATGTAACCTTATAAAATTCTATGTTTCTCTTTAGACCTCCGTTTCTAGGAATTTTTGTAATTATTATTTATTCTATAGGCACTAACTTACTTGATCGAAGACCATTTTCTAAGGTCTCCCTCTCTTGTAGGCTCTCTTTTTTGTATGTCCTTTCTTTTGTATGTTCTTTCCTCTTATCACAATGAAAGCTTGGATTATCATTAAAAAGAACATAACGAATGATAAACTAAACATATATAAATCTTCCGTTAGTAGTCAAGCCACCTGCTTATATGGAAATACTAGAATTTATTGTTATAACTTTGAAAGTTCATAAAGCCCCGCTTTTTTATATATGACCGGGTATTGGAGCTTCACTCCCATATACCTAGAGGCACCCATACCCGTCCCAAAACCCGAATTGGGAAGATAACAAGGGATTCTACAATTAAGTTCAATTTATGGATCTCAAACCTGAGACCTCTAAGAAAACATATCTTACATGACCTAAGCCTCAACCAACGAACCCGCCTGCTGGGACAAGCGTCTGTTAGACCCCTAAGGAGGATAGTTTTGGGATATTGATAAATTATGTGCAAGAGCATAATAGAAATTAGGCTTAAGGGACTTGGCTATAAATAGAATAGTTAGGGTTCTTGGAGAGATATGAAATTTGGAATTGTTGCCTTGGTAAAGACGTTGGGAAAAAGTAGTCCTCTCGAAAGGATGGTATTGTAACTCTATAATCATAATATAATGTTCTTGTTGTATTCTATTGTTTTTGTGTCATTTATCTTCTCTTGTGTTAGTTGTCTTGTATATGTTAAGAATTATCAGTGTCTATGTCTTAAAATCAATTTTATCATAGCAAGAAGGAAAATTCCACAAAAGACAGACCAAATTTAGAAGGAAATAGTTAGACAATATACAGATCTTGAAGGTGATCAACATTGAACGATGTCGTTCATTAAAGGAAAACCATAGAGCCAAGAAAAACTTACAATGAGCGAGCATGTGAACTGAAATTACCATTGCAAGACCAGAAGTAACTTGGACACTGTAACCCATGATCGATATCATGACAGAATGCTTCTCTTGCAAAGCTCAAATGTTTTGATGCACCATTTCCCAGAAAATGAAGTGCTCCAAAAGACTACATCAAACAAGGAGATCCATAGTCATCATCTTGTGAGATCTTCGATAAGAAAGATGGAACCTTCCTCTAAATGTTAAAATGCCTAGTTTTGTGTTGAAGAAATATTTTTGGGTGATTATATACATACACTACATACACATGAGGACATAATGGTAACAAAAACAACAAACTCTTAGTTTACTTTTCCCAAGTTTAATCAGTAAGGTTATAATTGGAGCAATGGTTGAGTCATCATAACTGGGAGGTAATCATACTAGGGAAAGCATAACAACCCACATTTGGGATGTAGGGTATTATAACAAGGGTTATGATAACATGTGTTTGGGATGCGATTTTTTTTTTTTTTTTTTTGTAATTAGATTATTGCCTCACTACATACCCAAGGTGCATGTTATTATAACATAGGGTTTTATAATAATATGAGTTTAAACCTTTTTTTTTTTTTTGGGAAACCGGAAAATTGAAGCTCCGCTCCACTATATCCGGGGTAGCCACGCACGTCCATAGGTCATGCATCAAGAGAAGTCGAAGGAATGGAGACACGGGAGGCGTCTACAAGTTAATGTCACAAGTTGAATTCGAACCTGGGACTTTGAGGGGAGCACACCTTCAAAGCCCAAAGCCTTCGACCACTGCGACACCCCTTGGAAACAATATGAGTTAAACTTATTATAGTTGGTGCTAGTTGATATAATTAAATTTATCCCAACTCATCAGCTTAAGTTTTTGGGTTGATTGGTAGTTTAACATAATTCAACATGATATCAGAGCAGTAGGTCCTGAGTTTGAATCTTTGTCGTATATTTTCCTCCCCAATTAAAATTGAATTCCACTAGTAGGGCATAGTTTTTGGGTTGCTTGGTGGTTTAACTGATTCAACAGTTAAAAATTGGGATGAGTGGCTAATCCACAAGATGTTATAACTGATGATACAAACATAGGTCAAACTATTATAACTAGGGGTAGGAATTTGAACTCATGACCTTTTGGGCACAAACACATTCGAACCTCTATTTTTCCCCCCAAAGCTTTGATACTTCACAAAAAATTATAAACCAATTTCTTCCTAAGTTATACTAAAATTCTCATTAGACGATAGGAATTTGAACTCGTGACCTTTTGGGCACAAACACATTCAACCTCTATTTTTCCCCCCACAAAGCTTTGATACTTCACAAAAAATTATAAACCAGTTTCTTTCTAAGTTAAACTAAAATTCTCATTAGACGATACTAAATTTCACAACTTTATGTTCGGCAGAGCAGACTCAAATTTAAATTCTTAAAACCACTATAAATTCAAATGCAGTTATTAAAGCTCTGCTGCATGAATTGAAAACCTAGGTTTTCTAGGTACAAGGAAGTAAGAGAAGCAAAGTAAGTTCTAACTTGGCTCTTAAGCATCCTCCTTAGTATCTGCCTGACCATTCCTCCACCAGCCATTTTAGTCAGAACTTTAATAAGCTGACTGAGAAATCAAAAAAAGGGTCTTTAGAACAAGATAAAGAGTCTTTAGAACAAGAAAAAAAATGAAGTTAAGGCCGTTCAGACATTACTCTAAAAAAACATGTTTAACAATTTACAACCCAGGCTTTTGTTTTGTTTTTTCTTTTGAAAATCTAGAAATCAAAACTTTCCTTCACTAAACTCGGTCCCTAGGCGAGGAAAGGAATAGAGACACGTCTACAAAGTAATATCAGAGGAGGTCTCATACTTATGACCTTGAAAGGAACGCACACTAAAAGCACAAATTTTCAACCACCACACCACCCTAGAGAGACCGCCTGCTTTATTATATTAGAAGAATATCACAGCCCTACTAGAATGCCATACTAATTCGATAATTTCTCTAAAAAAGACCATACTAGTTCACCACCACAAACACCAATATCTAAAACAAAAGAAGCCAACAATACACACTAATTTCGAAAAGCCCAACAATTTTTAAAAAAATAATAATTTTTTTAAAAAAAAACGACGAAAACAACCAAGCCCGAAAGGGACGACCTACCTGAGTTTGTTTTTCACAAAAAATCAACAAAGATAAGGCACAAAATCAGAACCTGAAACCCAAAAAAAACCTGATTAGTGATTACAACAGCAAAAAGAAAGAAGGAAAGAGAAAAGGCATTGATCGGTTACAGGACTGACGAAATGAATCTAAACAAAACAGGAGATCAAAAAAGCCGGAACCATTCTTCAAAGTTGTAGCAATGCTCTTCTCTGTGGCAAGAGAGTCCACTCGAAGCAGAAATCAAGAGCGAGAGATCAAGTGATCAACCCTTCAAGCCGCTAGTTGGTTGAGAGGATGAAAATGCAGATGAACCGATCGGTCCGGTGGTATTGATTTTAACGGACCAAGTGAACCGATCATTCTAAGACCGAGTTAAACCGCTTGGAGGATAGGAGCCAGACCAAACCAAATGAGCTTGGTTCGGTTATGTGATATGGGTATGTTCGTGCGGCCCAATACTGTGCCCCGTTCATTTGAGAAGGCCATTTCTTAGTTGGACCTTAAGGGGCCAGAAGTGGGAAAATGTAAAAGTTTTATATAAAAAACGACCACAGTGGGAGTCGAACCCACGACCTTTTGATCCGAAGTCAAACGCGCTAATCCACTGCGCTATGCGGTCTTCATTGAATATTTATGAACCATAAAACAATTTTTATTTTTTTTCGAATGTTTTTTTAATTAAAAAATATGAGTTTTATTTTAAAATATTGGGATGTTTGGTAATAGTTTTTAAATAGTATTTCAATTTTGTATTTACTAAACACTCTAAAAAAAACTACATTTAAACAAAGTTTTAATTGCAATCAGTACTTCTAAATATTATAGGTGTTCATACAATTTTTGAAAATCGATTCGATTGACTGAATTAAGGGTTTAGGGCAGGCAGCTAGTTTTCATGTATATATCCGTCGGTGTCGGTTAAAAAAATGTTAACCGAATTTTTTGGTCGGTTAATAAGATTTTCCTTTATAAAATAATAATATTTTCATATAATTAGTTATATTTATTATTAAATTATTGTACAATGAACTTAATTTTAAATGTGTTTTATAAACTATATCTGATATATTCAATTTTTTTTAATTAGTTCTCAATTTTTCATTATAAAATTGTATGATGAATATGTTTTTAATTACATAAAATGGGAAAATATTAAAAAAAATGAATTAACCGATTTAATTGACTTAACCGATCGGTCGGTTCAGTTTCGCTTTTAAGTTAACCGATAAGGTTGATTCATGGTCATTTTTTACCAAAAATCAACACCCGTCGACTGATAAACACCCCTACTAAATACTCAAAATAAATTTTCATTATAAATACTACTTTTAAATTGTCTTAAAAACTACATCAAAATAAGTTTTTAACTATAATCATTACTTCTAAATACTCAAAATAAATTATGATTCCAAAGAACTTACTACATCTTAATAAGCATTTGAGTGCAATCGTTATTAATTATAACTATATTTATTCTAAATAGTAATTTTAAATATTCTTAAAGTCTACTTCCAAACAATTTTTTTACTATAATCATTATTTTCAAATGCTCAAAATAAATCATTATTCTAAATACTCTTAAAATCTCAAACAAAGATGTTTCGTTAGGTTAGGAACTCTCTCCTTTTTTCCTTGAAAACCAATCTCATCAATCATGAGTTTACAATGAATTTTGGACCAATTAATTAATATTTATTTATTTTAATTTTGATAATTTCAAAAAGTTTCTTAAGGATTTATACTATTAAAAATGGACCAATTTCGTCCATATTTGAAAATGAAAAAAAAAAAAAAACAATGAAAACTCTTTGGCATAAATTTATGGCAACATGTCGAGGAATTTAGCAACGGTTAATTACATAGAGAGGCTAAAAGCTATAATAGTGTTGTAGCAAATTTGTCCAACTTATTAAAAACACAATTTTTTTTTTTTTTTTTTTTTTTTTTTTTTTTTTTTTTTTACATTTTGTTTAGTTCTAAGTCAATTGGAGATGCATGACTCAATCCATGACCTTCCGTCATTAGATATTCTTACGTATAATCGGTAAAACGTGTACATATAGTTAAGAGGTTATGAATTTGAACTCCACGTTTATTATTATTAAATTATAGAAATCTTTCTTTAAAATATATTCTTAAAGTACGATGGTTTAATTTTTATTTTTTATTTTTTATATATCTGTATATTTTGATATCAAAGAAACTAGTAGAAAGATTGGCATGAACTATGGTTAAAATTAGAACCAAAAAATATTCAAAATCTTAACAATTTAGAGTGATATTTAAATAATATGTTCTTATAGTATTCACATCCCAAATTTGGGTTTACATTTTATTTCCTCCATTAGCATGATAGAAAGAGTCATTTATTTATTTATTTGGTGATGATATGAACAAGTATTTGAAACTATAATAAGTAAATTGGGCATTTGTTCGAAAACTCCTCCTAATTCAATAAGATTTAGAAAAAGAATTTAAACTTGAATATTTTGATTGTAGCATCGTGGTAGTTCAATTATTGTTGACATAGTCTCAAGAAGTGGCGCAGATGGTTGAAGACTTGAACTTGAGAGGTGTGCTCCCTCAAAATTTAAAACGTATATGTGATAATTGTTTGTAATGTTAAATATCTATGTCAAAAATTTTAAAAAAAATTATTGTTGAAAGCTTCAAAACTCACTGTAATTGGCGCTATACCATTATTAAAAGCATTAAATATGGCTATAGCTCAATTATGGTTAAACATGTTATATAATATTGTAAAATATGCACATGATTCTCACAAGCCGACCTTAGCTCAGTTGGTAGAGCGGAGGACTGTAGTTGGAATTCCAAATGGCTATCCTTAGGTCGCTGGTTCGAATCCGGCAGGTCGGATTTGTTTTTTTTTTTACATATATTTTTCTCTTTTCTTTATTTTCTATTATAAATTTGAAAAGGGATATTTTATGGGACTTTCTTTTTCTTTTTTCAATTTTTATTTCTTTTCTATGATAAATTGAAAAACAAATGGTTATTGAATGAGGTGTTCTCACCGAATAATAATAAATGTACGTAAAATTCTAAAATTTTGTGTATGGTCATTAATACATTTTAATATTATGCTATAAAAAAAAATGATGATACTTATTAATATAAAAACTCGTGTATTTATATAATAACAATCTACTTAGCTCTATTTGTTAAGTGAATTTTTTTTTATTTTAGAATTTTATTTTACTAAAAAAAATTAATACTTTTTACAAAATAAAAAAAGTTTTTGTTTTATGTTTAATATCTATTTTTTTTTTATTAAATTTAAATATCAATATGCTTTTATTTTTTTTTAATAATTATATATCGGTTTGCTTCAATTTTATGTTAGTCATTTCGTCAAAAAATAATATTTTTCTATAAAATAACAAAATGCTTTTGTTTCATGTTTCATTTATTAATTCACATTTTCTTTAAATTTAAATATAAATACGTTTTTATTTTTCTTTAGTATTTGTATATTCATTTTGTTTTAATATAAAGTTGGTTATTCTTGAGGAAGAATTATTAGTGAAACGAAAAATTAAATCAAATCAGATCGATCCTATTTGATGTCTTAGAACAATCTTAAAACATTTGATTTGATATTTAAGAAAATAAAAATTAAAACATTTTTTTCATAATTACTAGCATTCTCGTTTATCTCGTAATTATTTTTCATTATCCATCCAAAAACTTAACTATAATTTTTAAGTGAAGTTTTGTTTATGGGTAAGAGTAGGGACATTTTTCTTTTGGAAAAAAAAACAGTGTCATTTTTGCAATTATAATTGACGACAAAGCCCCTTTATTTTCCGTTTTAAACTCAACGTCGTCGTATAGACCTTGGCCTCGCGATTTAAGGGTTTTGTTTTCGCCTCTCTTCATCTCTCTCTCTCTCTCTCTCTCTCTCTCTCTCTCTCTCGATTCTCCCTCTGCTCTCTAACCTTTATCCAAACGCTTACTGTTTTCCGGTCGACAGTCTTCACTCGATCTGTTCATTCTACATCGGCCAATGGTTGGGTACGTTATTTTCCTTCTTGAATCCCTTCCTTTTTCATTTGATCTTCTTGTTAGACTGAAATATCCATCCATCAGCGAGAAATTAATCATGAAATAAGGAATGTGTGATTTGTGTTATTTTCATTTGCAATGGCCATTGCGTTTACATGTTTTATTTGGTTGACAATTCACTGATCTTCCAAATGATGTTGGGACATTGCGCAAGGGCTTTGAGTTCATGTAACATGTTATTGTGAGCTGTGAAAAGATTTTTCATGAAATCCCCTTCTGATGGAAATGGAAGTAATCTGGAAATGTAAAGAATTGCGAAATTAGGAACATGTGTTTGGTGTTAACAGGCATGTCGACTGCTGTTTTTATTTTAAATTCTCATTGCGTTTTCATAGTTCTTGTTTGGTTATTTAGTTAGTGATTCACTGAACTGCCAAGTGATGTTGGGAAATTGCGCAAGGGCTTTGAGCTCATGTAACGTGTTACTCTGAGCAGTGAGAACATATTTTAGGAAATCCCCTCTGATGGCAGTGGAAGATTTGAAATTTATTTTTCTCTTCAGCTCGAGATGTTTAACTTCAAAGGATAAATACTTCAGAATTATTATTTTTTTCTTTCGTTTTTAACCTTTTGATTGATAAAGCAAAAATGGACTAATTGACATTGTTTTCTGCACTAGTTGATTTTGAATGATGCGATGGAGTGCTATGCCTATGATTATGTAGTAACCTATGAGCCGAATTACAGTGTTGAGGGTGTGAGGCATGAATACGAGTATCTACTTGACGTTTTAAACAATCTGTGGTTTGTTTGTTTCATTGTTAAGTGAGGCGCCGGTGACTAAGTACTGGACTTATCACGGTTCATTTTTCTCACAAAGAAATTGTTGATTTCTACATTAGAGCTATGGTGCTTGCTTTTTCTTTGATGAAGTATCTGATGTTTCTGTTGCTTATATAACTTGTGCTTCTTGTTTAATAACAAAGCTACAAGCTTCAGATAAACTCATCTGATCACACACACCATATTAGGGGCTATATAAGACTAATGTCTCTGTTTGAATTATGTTTTTTAGTTTGACATAATTATAAGTTGACCTCTTGGTCATGTCATACACTTATGTTGCGTAAGCTATTTGCTTTTTTTGTGTGTATTTTTAATGCCTGTATTTTTAATGCCTTAATTGATAATGAATTCTTATACCACCACTTTATTTTGATAAATGAGTTAGTGTTCATTCGTTTAATTGAGTTAGTTTTAAACACCCGATTGGTATGTTATTTTAGGTACTTAATGGAATAAATAGTTAACAATTGGTTAGCTAACTTATATGTATAATGGACTAGCTATTTCATAGATAATTTAAATTCATAAATTGGGCTAGTTAGTTTTAAATTAGCATTTAGGCCACTGGTCTAATACAAGTGAGCAGGGTACTTTACATGGATAATTGAGTAATTACTTCATATGGTCGAATTAACGCCAATTCGCTTCACTAAAACTATGACCGTGAAGTTTGGACTAACCACGAATTTAATAATTTTTATTAAATAAAATAGTTAAGCTTATTTCAACCATTGAATAAGTGGGGGTATGACATACTTATCTTAAAAACGAAATTGAGTAGTTGGTTTGTACACTAACTAGTGGTATGTAAACTAGGTAATCTTGCATAGGACCGAGTGTCTCTTTGAGTCTAAAAGTTATTCGTTTCTGTAACAATTAATCAGGTAAGGGCTTTCCTCTAGGAGTTGTATGGTTCTCATACTGAGTAATTGATTGCTTAGTCGCTTGATAGGTATGCTGGATGTAATTTTTCATGATATTGATGACTTGAAAAGCATGTTAGTGGGCAGGATTATGATATCTTGATTTGTATTGTGATATTCTGAACCCATGTGTTATTGATGGCATGTATTGAATTTATTGTTTGATGTTTTGGCCCACTACATACTGTTTTGGCCTTTTATATACGATTGTGCCAATATGTTGTTAATATCATGCTAGGTTATTGCATGAAGTCTCTTTATGTGTTTTGCCTGTGTCGATAGGTTGAGCATATAGTGGGGACTGGGTTTCATTCTTAGTACTATGTTTAGACTTGTCATCATCTAGAGGTTGGGAGGGCCAGAGTCACCCTATGATAGCCTAGTTTCAGGCACACTGTAAATCGGGGGCCATGATCAGGATGGAAGCCTATCACTGACATGAGTTCCTCGGGTGTGCGATACACGTGGACCTGGGCCGTATCGTGGTGAGGGCCACCAGGACGAACACCAGATGGTGTATCTATCTTTTTAGGCACGTGTAGACCTGGACTGTTAATAATAGAGTAAGCTTTCTACTGACACAATGTTCAGCTGTGTGCAGCATATGTAGAGACATACCGGGCTTAGGACGAGAGCTCAATACAACGTTGCACTGTTTGCATGCTTTCCTTGGGTAGTTAGAACATGGTTTAGTCCCTTGAGTTGACGATGTAGCTCCCTTTGTTGAGCTAAGGGCCTGTGACCCAATTGATGAGTTTGATCTATAATTGAGCTTGGAGGATAAGGTTCCTATTGATTTAGAGTGGGCGATTGTTATGAGCTATGCTCTCTTGTTGATTCTATTGATGTGATGGTGTCATTAACTTTTTAGAATGTTGAGGTGATGATGTTGTTTAATGTCTGGTTGTTACGTTTAGTACTGCACGTCTAGTTGCTCAAGTTGATCTGTTATTTCTAGTATGTTGTACTCTTTTAGGGTAGCTCTTACTGAGTATTTTTAATACTCACCCTTTCTCTGAAACAATGTTGGGTCAGGATGGTTGAACTGAGATGGCTGCCGATAGACCATGGACTTGACTCAGTGTTGGGTTATTTCAAATTACTCCGCATTTTAATTTTATAGCTCTATCATTTTAAATGAAACCTGTTGATATGGATTTTGAATTGTATTGGTTTTAAGATATTTCATGCTTTTATCACTTAATAATTCATTATGGATTTTTTAATGCAAGTTTTATCTTTCTTTAAGGAAGTGATAGCATGTTTTTGTTTTAAATACTTATTTTTAACTTATTATCACGATGATTTAAGACTTGCATGAGTAAGGTTTAGTTCTAAGACTCATTTTGAGTCCGGCCTTTACAGTTAGTATTAGAACCCAAAGTCATAGATTCTGTAGACTGACTTACAACGTAAGTCGATAAGTCCACGGTCCTCAGCACTCAGTTCGCCATCAGGTACGAGTATGGGTTTTACTTTGAGCATACTTTTAGAACTTGAGCATGATAGCTAGCATGCAAACTTTATTTTATGTGGCTGATGTTGGTTTTATGTTAGAACAAAGAACTGTGGTTCAAGTATAAGTTTGAATTGTGTCGGGGACTGGATCACCTGAGGGTAGGCTAGGTTGTTTATTTGGGGAGTTGTGAGCCAACTCATGTAATGTTTGGGCATTATTCCAGTATCTACGGTTGCGTACTTGGCATGTAGCACATTTTTCTTAACTCTTGTAATAACCAATCCCCCAAACACCATTTATCTTAACTCCTATTATAATAACCTTCTTCCCAAACACCATCTATTATTACCCCTATTATAATAACATCTCTTCCAACTATCGTTTATTATAACCCACCGTTAATTACAACCCACCGTATATCATAACCTACCGTATATTATAACCAGAATCGGTGCTCCAAACGCACCCTTAGTAATCAAGTTAATTCTTTTTTAACGTAGTTATGATTTAACATAAATTCCTTTGTTAATTTGCAGAATTGGGATGGAAGTAGTTAAATTTGATCACAAGCCAAAAGAGAAGATTTTCAAGATTTTCAAAGAGTTCATGGCTAGGTAAATTTAGCCCCAAATTTTCGTTAGTTTGATAAAATAACAGAGTGGGTTATTTGAGGCTCTGAATGAGTTGTTATAAACGGTAGAATATTTGAAAGTGTGTATGGGTTTAAGTTATTATAACAATTTTTTGATAAACAATGGTTTAGATTTGGGTTAATCCACTCTTATTATAACAGAAGTTATGATAAAACAATGACATGAGTTTGGATCAACCCACTGGTTGTTATAAATGGTTGGTCAAACGTGGGCCGAGTTATTCTAACCTAGCCATCGATACATAAACACCCTTAAATGTGGCTAAACGATTTGTTCTCTCTTGCACTTAAAGTGTTTTTTTTTCTTTTATGGAAATAACTATTTATTTACCTCCCCAGTATGTTTTTTTTATTCAACAACATTTGAGATGAGGAATTCGTACCACTAGAGCTATGCTCTCGTAATTATTAATCGGTATATTGGTTGGTTTAGAAAATGATCGTTAATCGGTTCATATCACTCTAATTCTAAAACATGTCACATTGTTTCGTATAATACAGATTCTCTCGTGCATAACTTATCTTTGTACATCTTTTACCTTATTTCACGTTTGATATCACTAATTTTCCAGCATTGCAAAGCTCGATGAATTGGGGACTCTAGGAAGCCAGTTGCTTTCTGGCATCCAGCAAGGACTTGGTTTGTGTTGTGCATGTGAAATAGTACTTGTCATTCCTTCTATTGTATTGATGACCTGTATTGTATAGTGATTGTTTTAACCCTTTCAGAGCTTCTTCGACGACCTGCAATTGATGGGACATCCAAGTTAATTCAGAAAGTCATTGAAACTAACAATACAAAGAATCTCAGGTCGTACATTGCGGCTGGATGCATCAATACTCACGATGGCGTGCAAAGTACAAATAAGTGTATAGTTCTCTCCCGAAGTTAAGAAAGCAAGTTTGTGATTATTCAAGGCTTGTATTGGTGAAATTGTTCTCTTTTGTTTTACTAATAAATGAAAAGAGTAGTCACATTCTTTTTCTTACACTTCTCTCTTTTCGTATCTTCTAGTGCACATGTGCCGGGTTGGACTTGATGATCATTTGAAAAAAGGTGAATATCAGAATCTCTATCAAGGTTGAACTGTTTGTTATTTGTTACAGTCTCTAAACATATATGTTCTTTAACAAAGTGCACAGATTCGTTTTAGATTTGTGGTAATTTTTGGGTCCTTGTGTCCTAAGGCACATCCTTTTTCTTTTTTGTTTACAGTTTACCAGCATAGAAATATATTTTATTTTTCTGTTTCATTGTTTGATTGTAATTAAGTACATTCTTTGGCTGTATTGATGTCTAATTATTCCATGGAAGAACAGCAAGGAGCTTAATCAATGAACTCGAGCACCTTCTCAATGATGTAAATATTGCATTGGAAATTGAAAATTCCCTGCGCGATGCAGCAGCCTCAGATGAAGATCTAGAATTGAATGAAGAAGATGCAACTGTTTCCGATAAGGCAAACTACGACACTTTTCATATTCTGTTACTTGGATCTTGAAAATGTCATTTTGGGCATTTATTATTTATCATGTTTTCTGTTTAATAAATTTCTGCCTTATTCAGAAACCTGGTGCTAATGATTATGCATTACTAATGGCAATCATCAAAGTTATGGTTAATAAAAATATCCTAATGCAGGTAATGTTCTTCCTCTTTTGCTATTTTTCCAAGTGTATCTAAAATGCTATTAATTTTGGAAGGTATCTCCAAGAAATGCAATGTTCATTATCAAAACTGTAACTTGTTGCAGGAGAAGATTATTTCAGGTATAAGTCTCAAATCAACCTCTGGGGAACTCGAAACATACTGCCTAATGTGGTCGTTACAACCTTATATAGACGATGATATAATGCATCAAGCCTGGAAACTCGTTCCATGACTGGTAACAACTGTAACTCTAAATGAATGATTTTGTTCTAAAGATATTTATAAGTTAGAGTTAATTCATTAGTCAAATGCCTGATAGTAGTAGTAGTTTCTTCTGGATGAATATCCTCTCCAAGAACATCAAAATTTGAAGTTAAAAGTTACTTTGATTTCCATTCAGTTTTTATTTTTGGTTTTTGAAAATTAAACTTGTAACTACTCCTTTGTTTTGTTATTTACTTTTTCCAAATGTTTTTAAAATCTTGTTTTTGGTTGAGGTTTTTAGTCTGGATAAAAAAATGGTTTGGAGAAATTGTCATTTGAACCAAGTCATAGGCAAATGGTGCTAAGCTTAAAAAAAACAAAATTTCCAATGAACTGTTGTATTTGTTCTGTAATATAGTCGTAGAGACTACGACTACACATTTAACTTTTTGTAAACGTCATTCCAAATATTTTTAAAGTCTAATATTCACTGAGGTTTAAATCACGGTAGAAATCTATTAGTTTAGGCAAGGAGAAGTCAAGAAATTTCGACTAGTTTTGTGTCGAGTTCGGGAGGAAAGGAACATGCCCATATTCTTTCCAAGACTAGATATGGTACGAGTTTTTTTGACAACCTAATGTAAAAAGTTAGGCAATTGTTCACGAGGTTTACTTAATGTGAACAAAAAGCTGACGAGTTATGACGCCTCTTGGTTAGAGGAGGACGGATGGAGGAGTGGGATATGTTCTTCGGAATCCAGAAATCTCATGACGTTGAATCCATGTCTATTCTGCTGCTGGAATTGAAAGCCATTGTTGTTGGAGACATAGATTATCTTCTGTTATAGTGGAATCAGATAGTTTAAAAGCTGTTAGCTTACTAAGTGGTATGGATAAATGGCAACTTGTGTTTCTCGGAGAGAACTTGATTGTAGCGCTATTGGAAAACATGAGATAGGGATATTTGTCAGAGTTGGTTCGGGTTTTCTCTTCTGGAAGAGCTCTGACAACTTCCTCTCTTGCGTGGAAAGGATTGAAAGAAGGTAAGGGTTTAAGAAAAGGTCGGTTGGGCTTATATCCGAACTAAACTACCAGTCTACGCGAATCGGTTTGATTGAATATGGTCCAATCCGTTTTAAAATATAGATATTGTATTGGATGTGCTACTCTCATAAAATAATTACAAATGTAGATAAATTCTAAAATATTTACAATTATAGTCATTAATACGTTTTAATATTATATTATAAAAAAATGTACTTATTAATACTAATGGCTACTTTTGTTTTTATTTTTATTTTTTTTGAAAGTAACCATATTTGTAATTATTTTTTAGATTTCACTAGTTTCGTAAGTTTTTCTTTAAAATGTTGGTTTACCCTTCTAATCTCACCAGAAACTTTTTTGATTGGAAAGATGTAGAGGTGAGAACCATCTTTTTCTCGTCAGTGCAACTTTCTTAGCTTTTCATGATGATAATGGAAAACGATGTCTTCTTGAGTTCTCGTTAATTTTTTTTGTCTCTTGCCGTTAGGTTTAGTTTATAGGTATAGTGTAGTTTTTTTTTATGTTAATGGGTGTGATAGAGCTTTCGATAAATGATTGCTTAGGAGGAAGAGTGATTGTTTTTGGTGAGATATTGCACTTCAGTCATTGATATGATTATCGATTTATCACCTTAAACTTCTCTAAAGTCAAGCAAGATTGTGTTCACAAGGTTTCATGGGCTTTTCGGGTTGGATTCTTGGAGTTCATGTTGATTAAAGCCATGGAGTGTTTTGGAAATTCCGTCCTATTGTATTTTCTTTTCAATCTAGGTTCGTTTTGTAGGATCAATATTTATATTTACCTTGTTGTTGTGGGTACATATGGTCATTGTCTATTTCGTGTCTAACCTATGGTATGGATATCTACTAAAGTATATGAAGTGAATAGATTTGGTTAGGTTGGCAATTTTGTTGATCTTTTGCTATTAGTTTATTTCTCTGTCTTGAAAATGAAAAGGTGAAATATTTTAATCGGTTTTCACTATTCTTAACAATTAATGTTCTTTGTGCTCTTTAATAATACATTGAATTGAACTTAATTGGAAACAAAATCACTACGATTGTTCAAGATTTTAGATTTTTTTTTTGGTGAAAAGAGTAGAACCAGGAAATATTGGTCCAATTTACGGATATTGAATAATAAATTGCATAGGTTAGGATTTGAATCTAAGATCTCTTGTGAATCACAAAAATTTAGTATCAACTATAAACCTATTTGAATATAATTATGTATTGTGTGATATTTATATGTCCCTATTTCTTTTAAAATGCATTATTATTATATATTTTTTCATTTTTGAAAGAAATTTACCGTTTTTTTTTTATCATTTTAATTATTTTTTGTTTGATCAATTATTAAATTTCATAATTCTAATTAATTTATTTTATTTAATAATCAAAATTTATTAAAATTTGAATTTAATTTAAATTATTAGTGAAATGAAATAAAGTTCATTTTTTTTTTTTGATAATTTACAATTTCAATAGTAATGATATTGGTATTGATAAGTTATACTTTTGATACTACTAGAATCTAATCTAAATAATTTATAATAAATCAATAATTAATAATTAATTTATTACTAAATGAATTCATATTATTTATTACATACAGGAATAACAAACAATTAATTTTATAAATAAAAATTAATTTTACAATTGAACAAAATTAGACATTAAAATGCTTGTATGCTACTATTTATTTAAATTGCAACTTCAATATAATTTGCAATTTTTATATTAAATTTAAATGATTGGTGAAATGAAATAAAGTTCAACGTAATTTTCTTTTTTTGAGTAATTTTAAATTTCATATAAATAATAATTAAAATTGAAATAAATTTGAAAATGTTATTTCATGAATAAGGGGAAAATATATTTTATTATATATATTATATTAAGAAAATAATATATATTTTTAATTAAAAAAAATCATAACATCACATCTACTTTTATCTTTTTTTATCATACCAAACACCAATTTATTTATCTTTCCCTTCACTTCATTCCAAACACATGCTTACTCGTACTTCCTTTTTTTTTCAATCTTTCCCATCCCTTCCCTTCCTAGCCAAACACGCTTTAGGAGTTTAGGGAGCTGTATGAGTTGTATGTATGGTGACGAGGGGAATTCGCGTTTAAACGTGTAATGCCGGTGGTTAGCCTTATCCACCCTATTTGTTCCATGCTCTATGAGTCTACTTTAGCTATCCACTTTGATCAATTATCTAAGATTTTGACCGGATATGAAATCAATGGTACTCGATATTGTGGTAATTTTATGGGAATTTATCTATGGATACGATTCTTATTCAAAATTTTCCTTTTGTGGGTAGTTGTAAGACATATGACTATCTATAAGGAGGATGTTTGTTTCTCGTTTTTACCGACCTATTACAGATTAGATTTTACTAACCACTTTTCAAATAAACACATCCAAACGAATGATTGTTATCATTCTAAATAATCACTCATTTCTAACCATTCATTTTTAATAATTTATTTTTTATTGTTAATTTCTAATTAATTGGAAGAGGGAGACCTCAACCCTTACATAGAGGGCACAACTGCTCTTAAATAAATGAGAGCCAAAAACTGATTTTTAGGATTGAACTCGTGATGTGAGTGTTGAACTGAGTTACTGCCAAACAATGAAACAAATGCGTCATTGACCATTTCGATCTAATCAATTATCTCTACTCATTCACTTCTACCACTTATTTATAATTTCTTAAAATAATCCAAACGAGTTATTAATTGCAACACCTCTATAATCAACCAAACGAGCTATTATTAAAATTAAAATATCTAATCACGCTAAATAACTTCTCATTTCTAATCATTCAAAATAATCATTCTATAATTTTGCAAACAAACACCTCCTATAGGTGATAGGGCAAATTCTACCGTTCAAATTGTGTCCAATCTTCTTAACTGCACGCCAACCTAGATTAGAGTTGCAAAACTTGTCACTATTAAAAAAAATTGGAAAAATTGCACAAACACCCCTAAAGTATGATGGTTATAACCATTAAGTTCTTAAACTTTCAATTTAATCAGCCATAGTCACTTAAGTTTGTTAAGTGTTGCAATTATCCCCTTTAGATAAATTCTCACATGTGCGAATAAGATAAATTTATGCTAAAAATGTTAATCTTCTTTTCACTCTATGAAAATCTCAATTTTAGAGAGAAATTTACAATCTCTATTAAAATTCGATTTAAATATGTAGGAAAAAAAAATGTAATAATTTGATTTAGCAACAATTTAGCATTTTCATTACTCACGTGAAGGGCACACAAGATCAAAATTATATGATGGAAATACTCTTCAACCAATCATCATAAATATTGAAGAGAAGCATTTGAGATTCAGATGGCCTTCAAAATCAAGTCACCACATTTCTCAATCTTTAAGCACGCCTGGAATGGAAGTTGCAGATCACTTCCTTTGATAACTAAGTGAACCTCCAATGAATCAAGCATTCCTTTACGACTCACAATCATTTGCTTTGGTTGTTCTTCAACTTGTAAAGATCGTACCAGAGCCGAAATCATCTAAGGTTGTGAATTTCTCTCTAAAATTGAGAATCAATCAAATTTAACTAAAGGAGCTAATTGCAACACTTATCAAACTTAAAGAGTTGTGATTGATCAAATTAAAAGTTTAAGGGTTTAATGGTTACAAATATCATATTTTAGGGATGGTTTGTGCAATTTTCCCAAAAATTTTAAACAACTTTAAGTATTTTAAATTAATTTTTTTTTTTTGAGATATTAACCAACTTTAATTATTCTTATCAAACATGTATAATACTCAACTTAATGATTAATGTGAATGAATTCGTGATTTTTCATATGTAAATATTTTCTTTTATTAAATCTACCGAATCAATTCATAATGCTTTATACTACTCTTTGTTTGTTTTTAGTTGTCACGATTCTCTTATACATTTGAATGATGTCGCACTTTCTCCGACTCCTTTGCTTCATTTCCTTGACTTTTATTATACCTTTAATCCACAATAAAATAAAATAAAATCAGAGGGGAGAGGGATAAAAGACTACACACAAAATTTTAGAAAGGTCTCAAAATTTGTGAAAGGGAAGAAATTGGATACATATAAAAATTAAAAAAAAAAAATCAAAAAAACTTATTTAAATGGAGGACATCAATCAAATAGGACTGATTTCTAACTTAAGCTGAAACAATTAAGTGAAATTTGAGTAATAATAATAAACATAGTTGATATCCTCTTCCCCATTTCTCTTCTTCCTCATTTTCTTTCCTAACCTATCTTCTTTTTCCTTTGTTATTATCAACGTGAAATCTGACCCCGTCCTAAAACGGGATGATGCCAATATCTTGTACACTTGCAAAGTCTCCTACATTGATGCCATCTTCGCTAGTCGTTAGTTCGATCTGAAAGGATGGGCAATTTCTACTTGCTCGATCGCTAGTCGTTAGGACGATTCGAAGGATGGATACATGTAGGTTGTAGTGTACGTAGCAGAGCAATTCAATGTTAGAACAATTTTATGAATTTGGTTGGTCTGCATGTTAAAGTCGTGGATAAAGGGATAAGCTTGCTAGCTGGATGACTGGTTCGTCGTTTCTTAGTTTCCCATCTACTTTGGCAACATCTTATTTTTCAGTAGACTATATGATTAATTATAGATTTATCTCTCCAAACTCTTCAAAACTCAGACCAATTACAACTTGGCGATTGTTTTTAGGTCTATACATATGAGTACACATGACAATCATTGTACACGAGTACACTCCCAAGTGCTAACACGTTGAACCATGCATCCCTTGTTGACATATGAGTACATAATGAAGAGCAAAAAGATACAAATTAAGTATAATTAAAAGAAAAACAAAAAATTGCATATATAGTGAGGAGAACATTATTCCTTTGAAAAAAGGGATTTCATTCAGGGGAAGTTTAAAACACCTTATCTGCTAAAACATAACCATTTTCTAGATGTTCATACATGGGTGAGTCCAAATGCCAATGGGCGGTAGAGACAATGTGCTTGACTGGGGGGGATGGTCGGACTTGTAAAGAATGCGCTGGAATCCTCAACGGGAACCAACACAGGACGATCAATTGGGCTTCAAATAAGTGGGAGATAAGTGTATGTCTCTTAGTTTTTTCGAGACTATTAAAATTCTATTTTACAATTTCGATGGGGTTTTGTTTTCCTTCAAGCAATTTTGGGTATTTTGTTTAATGGTACTCACAAATGCTTGATGTCACTATCGCACTCTTAACTCGTGCTAATTCCACGTTCATAATGGCCGGCCTTATAGGGGAACTCATGCTACATGCTCGGATCGCCTATACTTTGAGGTTCGTTGAGTTATTAAGTGAGGTTCACCAGGTCTCGATTATGCTTCATCGACTATGTAGCTAAAATATCTTGGTCTTGGATTCCGCACACATTCACTTGGTCCACAGGAATCCAATATGAGATGATGAGTCGCCACTTGATATATGTCTCAACCTCCTTTCCATAGGTAAGGGCGCATCGTCAGCACACTCGTGCCGTCAGACACTGTCCATGAATTTTCATTTTTTAAGAAAGCCGCCCAAGACACTCATTTTGAAAGTGCTCGCCCACGCTACAACACACACATGTGCCATAAGGTAGCTCACTTAGGCCACATGGCCTAAAAGTGGTGGAAAGCTAACACCTGCCTCCCCTATAGTACATTATGTACTATTTTCAGTCTTCCACAATGCCTGTCTTTTTAGCGAGAAATTTACGTTGAGCGTCTGTCGGGTGTCCAATTGTCGCAAAACTTGGCGAGCTTACATATTAGCTTTATATAGACTTAACTACATGGCCGCTTGTCAAAACTCCATCTCGAGCCTTAGCATTGTCAAAATGACACGAGGCCCTATTGTGTCCCAATTAAGTCTTGACACTGGCACTATGATACCATTGCGGCTTTGTTTCTTGATGCATCTAATTAACACTATTGAATACTCTTCTTTGATGTGATGAATAATGCACCGTCCTCCTCGATCACAACATGACTTGTCAAGTCGTGGATCGTCAGATCATATTCTATGATTTCGACACATGGCTGTGCAGATGTGTATTCTATATTTTATTTTATTTTTATTATATATTCATTACCCATCACAATTCTTATAATTTTTTTTGGAGTATGTACTAATATGTAACCGTGTATAACTTACACAGACATCATCTCAAAATTTAAAAATAAAGAAAGTTAATGTATTTTTTTGTTTGAAAATCTTGAATTATGTTGACAAAAATATCTCAACATTTGTTGCCAAAAACCATATTTAATTTATTTTTTTTTACAAATTTTTTTTATACCTTGTGAGAGGCATAATCGTCAAACTTATTTTCTTTATTTAATAATTTTAATTCAAAAATCAATTTTAGACAAAAAAAAAAAAAAATATAAAAAAAAATATATATATATATATGTATATATATGTATGTATATATATATATGTATGTATGTATGTGCGCGTGTATATATGTATATATGTGTGCGTATGTATGTAGATATTATTTAACTAGTTTCCTAAAGTAGCTATTCCTTTGATTGTACCATTCCATTTTCAAGAGGTTCGGGTTTTGCAGTGTTATGATCTCGACTGCTTTTGCTAAAGCCAATAACATGGGAAGCAGTCTCGGAAGAGGAGTTGTTCACTTCGCAAATCTTCCAATCAAGCTTCTGATGCCCACCTTCTTCACCAACATCTCTGAAATTTCTCTCAAAACCATTCCATCCGCTTCCATAATCGAAATCAAACGCGTTCTCGAGAGCCTCTATGGATTTGAGGTCGATGAAGTTCGAACTCTCTACATGGAAGGGAAGAAGAAGAAGGGCGGTGGGCTTTTGATCGCAAAAGCCTGATTACAAGAAGGCCCATGTTACTCTCTGAAATCCCTTGTCGATTTCTCCACATTTGTATCAGATTCGGATTATTGAAAAGGAAAAGAAGAGTTTGAATAAACAGTGTAAGTCCAGCATTGTTGAGGAGGGAGAAGTCAAGAGGCTTTGCTGCATGAGAAGGAGCCAGTGAGATTCAAAGCTTTCAGGGTTTTGATAATAGAGACCGCCGACGAATTGGCGGCGGCGCAGAAGCTGCCGAACCGTCGACTAAGTTTCCTTGGAGTAGCATGAAGTCTGGTAGGTAAGTTGAAGAATTTCGTAATTGTTATATGGTTTTGATTTTTTGTTTTTTCTAAATGATGATAGTGTAGTATCCTAATAGGTTGATGCTGGCTTTGATCTTAATGATAAATGTTTGATTTTCTAATTCTGAAATGAACACTTGTTGGCCCTTTTATGTGACGTTTTGCTGGAGGAAATTCTGTTTTGTTGCTTGAATCTATAAAGAAATTAGAGTTGTATTTACATTATGTTCATTCTACTTGCATAATTCCAGAATGTGCTGTGTGTTCGCCATCAATTATACGATAGGAATATTGTGGCTATAATGAATTTATACATGCCACCACATGCTGAATGCAAAGCTTAATGCACAGAGGTAATTTTTCTAATAGAATGTTGTTTTTCATTGGAGAGAATATTAGTTGCTATTGTCATTTGTCTACCTTAAAACTTTTCAAGAAAAAAGAATCCATTTTCTATCATTTTTTCTTGTTTTTGATGAAAGACATTCTTATGAAAAAATCCTATAAAAATTTTCTTATGAAAAGGAAAAAGAAAAGAAAAGCTGCATTCTGAGTAGACAATTCTAACAAACATCCTGAAGTTGTATCTTTATACAGCTGCAAGACAATCATGCACAAGTAAAATAGTAACTTGTTTATATCATTTAGATTTTAGAGTATACGCATATTCCAATACTTCAGGTCATTGATCTACGTCGTAGGTTCATTCGAGAACTAGTCCGGCTGGCTCTCCGATGGGTAGGTTCATCTTCATCAATTCTTGTGTGAAAGGAATTCTTTATCTTCTTCCAACCAACTACCCAACCTGCTACATTTTTCTGCTTGTTGCTTAGTTTTTCATACTCATGTTGCAGCTCTGAGTAGTCACTCTGCAACTCTGCCATCTGTGCCTTCACACTCTCTAGTTCTGTCTTGAGGTTTTTAATCTCTCTGTCTGTCGATAAATGGTTTCCATCTTGATCTGAATCACTGCTCGGTGCTTTCTCCTTCTCTTGCATTGCTGTTCTCATCTTCACTTGCTCTGAAAACAGAACCTGCGTATTCACTCAGAAGTATTTTGATTTGTTTAACATTTGGCACTTTAAAATATTTACTAACTACTTGTATGCATGATTTCCAAGACCTGAGACTTTAGCTATTGGCTTAGATGGATGTATGCTATTTGTTTTGGCGTATTGTTAAATGGTTGTTTATTATGTATTTTCACAACTAGTTGTTGATGGTCTATGATACTGGCCTACCAGCTACTGCCTTTGATCATATAAAATGGAAAGATGTTGAAATTAATTGGCAGTCTCTAGTTATTTTCTGGTTCTGATTGCCGATTATATTATCAGTGATTACTTTCTTCCTTATGCCGTTGTATTTGTATTACAATGGAACATAAATAGGTCTTTTTTAGTAGTGTTATGAATTGTGAATGCATGAAAAGATTTATCATTTATAAGATACGAGGAGGTGGGAATGGGTCTTAGTGAAGATGCTGATACACTGGGGGGGTGTGTGGTGGGGTGGAGTTTTTTATATGATATGAAAAGACCATAAAGATAACCCAAGTGTTTGATGTGCTTGGATCTTCCGTATCTTGAGACCACTCAGGCCCTAATCAATCACTTAAAACATTGATGCTTTCACCTTCCCCCCACCCTCTTATATCTATAATTCCATATCCTTATCCTTCTCTTAGTAGGATTGTCTATTACTATACTTATTTCACTTCTAATAGGATTGGTCTATCTATTGTAATTACTAATAAACCCTTAAGCATTCATATTAAAAAGACTCGACTTTTTCATTTGTAGCACTGGCACATTAAACTTGCTTCTAACTTTCTTACCAAAAATGTATTTTATGTGATTACAACTTTAGACTTTCTTATCTTTGCTTGCTGTTTTAATGTGACTGTATAATGTAAATATGTTACAGGGGTGTTAACTAAACTGCACTTAGTATAGTGCTTATATAATGTCACCTGAACGATAGTTCTTAGAGGCAGTCTGTCATTTTGTGCAGCATGCACACAAGCATCAAGCGATAATTTCTCGCAGTTCATTATTTTGCATAGCTTTCTCCGATCATGCTCAGGTAGTAAGGGATGAGTCTGTAGAGGAAAATAGTCTTTATGTCTCTAAAGTAAACTTTCTTCTATCCTTCTAAGCAGGTATTAAATTGCTGCAAACAAGAAAATGATTATTAAGAACAAGATAATTAGTATGCAACCTTGAGGTAGGTGTCGATGGCTCTGTACAATCCGTCATGACAAAGCCTTGCATTTTCTGACAACGAGTTGGCTAAAATCTGAAACTTGGTGATGGAGAGATTCGGTTCTCTTGCAAGTTCCGCTAGGTAATTGTCTATGAGTTTACACACATTAGAGTTCCCAATTCTATGCTGCTGCTGTTGCTGTTCAAATAGTGAGTAATACTCTAGGAGCCTTTGCACTAATTCTATATCATGCATAGTGCGTTCTTTTTGTGTACTGTTGCAAAGTTGTCAATGAAAAAAATCAAAGAATAGATCAGTTAGTGAGTTTGATAAGCTTTGTAGACTTATAATTGCTATTTTCTGAGCTTCTACAGTACTTACTTTGAGTTTTCTTGGTCATTATTTGTATGGTTAGGAATTAAAATATCAATCACATTGGCATCCTCCAACACCATTCCTATTCTTTTTTCTAGTTCTGAAATCAACGCTGCCGATGCAGAATACATCCTTGCGATCTTTAGCATCTGCAACAAGAACTTGCACGAAACCGCCTCTCTTTCAGGAGGAAGTATGCTTAGTAAGCTTTCGAGTATAGCTTTATGTTCATTGTTGTATCCAATTCCGAGTTCATCTTTCCTTCCACTTACAATACTTACTTGCAGGTCATTTTTTTCTTGTGTATATTTACCGAGTCCTGATTCCATTCCAATGCCTGGCAACCACTTCCTTGCATATTGCTCAATGCTCTGACCTATAATCTCTGGCTTTATACCTTTGGCTCTAATTGCACTTACAATTCTTGTGAAGTAGTCTATGTGAAGTGTGGCTAAATCATTTAACCACCACCCTTCTTCGCTGGCTGATTCTCCTATTATGTTTTCTCTAGAGAGTTTCCGACTTATCGTGTCACAGCAGCGTCTCACAATTTGAAGATTCTCAGCCCATGGAGAGAGACTTCGACAAGTTTTGAGAACAGTCAGTGATTCTTTCCACGACGAAAGGACTACAAATGTGAGGAATGACTCCGTCTTGGAGATGAGGTTTCCATCTTCAAATTCCTCTGTCATCTCTAAAAACTCTGATGCACATCTTACTGGTGCTACGTTGCTTGAGTTCAGGTCTACTGGGAAACCATAACAGTATTTCAGAATTATTTCAAATGTTTTGGATCCACCCGGGAAGTTTTCAAGCTTTAGGTCGTAACCGTGGGTAGATGGGTTAGAGATTGAAGATTGATGTTCCATTCGGCCTATGTAACCACTTTTCGAAATCAAAGTGTACTGTTTCAAGAAAGATGGAGGTGAGAAGCTTTCTTCTTCTACATCATTTATATAGAGCAACAAGAATGAACTAATTCATTTTTATATTCGTAAGCGTTCGAGTCAGCTCATGCACACCTCGACTATTCTTACGAGAGTGACCACCTGACCCTACAAAATTTGACTCGTGGAAAATTAAATCCTAGGTGGGCGGCTAAAAATTGAACCCATTAATCATTTGGTTTGTTAAGTAGCATTGAAATTTAAGGGGAGGAAAAAATATTTGAGAAATAGAAAAGAATCTCTTTATAGATTTAACTCTTTGCTGCAGTTCATTGTTAGTTTAGTTACCTTGTGAACATTGAAGGTGATCTCTTGAACTTGAACTGTCATATCTGTTGGGATCTGAGTGGTGATAAACCTGCATAAGGAAAGAAGAACATATATTGAATTTTAAAAAAGAATGTTTTTTTTTATTCCATTCCATGCCTCAACATTCTAAAATGATATCATCTTTCTACCATGCTTGATCTTTCCGGTTGATGCAATCAGCTTCGGAGATGAGTTTGTCTGGAATCACGACCCTCTGGTCATGAACCTGCTCGGCTCCATCCGAATCGCTCCCGGGATTTTGCATTCCGGTAAGAGACTTAAGGTTCATGGTTTCTCTCTATCTCTGTGACTGGCTGTGCATTATGAAATCTATATATGTGATTTGAAACAGGGTGTAAAGTAAATGCAAGAGAAGCAAGTATGTGGCTAAGATAGGAGCCATTCATTAAAGAGGGTCCATGGAAATGGTCATTCATTTCTTTGTATCAATATCAGAGACAATGGTGGGAGATGGATATTGTGATTATTAATGAGGGAGATGAGGAATGTTGGGTATGATAATGACTTTATTTTCTTCATCTACAATGACTCAACCTATTAAATATGTGTGGATTAGATATCAGATGTAGAATATTTTTTGGAAAAAAAAAAGAAAATCTTATTGACTAGGTAGTTGCAAGTACCACTACTACATGAGGTTGAAATTTAGATTCAAGGGTGTGATTGGATCCCCAATTATTTAAACGATCGGTTGAGTTATCATAATTCAATTTATAATCGGTTGTTTATCTAAATTTATGTGACCATTTATCTCAAGCTATGTGTTCTTTTATCTAAACTTGCGTGTAACTTTAATATTTAAAATATATTGATAATCAATTTTTTCAAAGATTTATTACGAAATTTATTTATACATTTAATAATTTCTATTAAAAAAAAAAAATTTGTTTTTTTAAAATTAAGTCATGATTATTTGAAATAATATCGAATTATGTCTATATTCTACTAACTCAAATTTTACCACTTATGTAAGTTCATTTTCAAAATGAAATGTTGTTAAATAAAAACTTTCTTTTTGAGTGCTGTAGATATTTAATTTTTGAGTCTTAATTACAATAATATTCAAATTTCAAAAGAATTTTATTAATATTCATTTATTATTAAAAATAAATAAATTAATACCGAATTTGCTCTCACAAATTGATTTTTCAAATCTTGATCTTTGCTTGTTTCCTAACAACTTATCTTTCTAATGTTTAAGATTGTAGGTGGTTGTACTCAAAAAAAAAAAAAGAAAAAAAGTGGGTGGTTGGTTATATTTGGTTAAAAAAAAAAACAAATGTATAGTTCATTTTCAAAACTTTCCTTTTTACATGTTCAATATTAATGAGTGTTATCGAGTTATCTTTTTATGACACAATATTAATAATTATATATTTTAAATATTTTAAAATTTGATTATTTTTATAATGATTTTATGAGAATAACACATCTATTATAATTTCTCAAAAAATCAAATAAAAGACTTTCATTTTTAGATTCTCTTTTTTTTTTTTCTCCTAATGAACTATGAAATTTACATAAAGATTGGTCGAATTATTTAACAGTTATAAATCATAAATTTGGAAAGTAATAGTAACCAACAATTTGTATGTTCATCTTATTTAAAGTGTCAAACATTGTAACTGTAACTTACCCTTCTATTAGCTATTAACACCTTATATTTGTCAATAAAACAGCCATTTATTTTATTTTTCCTTCATTTCTACATTAATAATACATTTCTACATTAATAATACTTTTATCAATACATTAGTAATATTGTTTTATATATTATATGGTATAGTATTGTACCCTATACCATGTAATTATTTTT
>JBBMEG010000022.1:6782238-6795139 GCA_037832605.1 Cyclanthera cordifolia
TTGGTAACCTATACTAGTGTGGGAGCACCTCGGCGAGCCGAAACAATCTGGTTGCCGCCAGACTTCGAACACTCGCATGGCAGGGTAGATCAAAGACCCTCCGCAATGGGATATCTCCCGACTCACACTACTAGCACGGCACCTGGGAAAAGCCAAGCGAACACTGGGTAGGTATGGCTAATCGGGTGGCCCTCCGATCCCTGACACTACCGCGAAGCAGGAATATCTTCCTCAACGCCGGGCACTTGGACTAATCCCCTAACGAGTCTAGCGATCAAACCACGTCTGACTTAATCGTAGCTCGCGCCCCACAACGCGTCCCCTTTGGGACCTTTAACACATTTAAACCTATCGGTTCCCACTGGAATTCCTAACTCAGGATACAACCAACGACAAACAAGCTCGGCCCCTAACGGACCGGTTAGCACTGACCTAGCTTGGTATGACACCGAACTAAACACACCACAGTTATCACTAAAGTAGTAACAAGTAACTTCCTATTACGAACTCGAAGCCTAGCGAAAAAGGATCTTAACTTCAATAGACCTTTCCTATACCTGTCACACTATCTTAAGAGTTGAACACACTGAAATACCTAAATAAACATACAGGAAACCATACGAACTTGAATATACACAATAACCAAGCTGGAACGAACTAATCAGAAGCATTTAAAGGCTCATAAGAACTTCAGCATAATAACCACGATAATCACATCATTCTATGCTTTCTAACCATAAACATGCTCAAGAATTACCACAACGACCCAATACTGGGGAAACAGTCCCTTACCTTGGCCAAAAACTGCTCGAAACAGCACTTGGATCTCGAGTAGCGAATCCCCTAATTGATCTTCACCTAACAGTGGATATACAGGACAAACGAGTGAGAATTTGGCTTTAAAACCCCCAAAAACGGACTCGGGACATGGGATTTACCTTAGGGACGAAGTGCGCCATGTCGATTTCGTGCAAACAGACAATGTCGTGATCAATAGAAGGAAAGACTGATAGAGAAGCATGTTAAAGTGGCAGCGGAAGTCTTACAAGGTAGTTATAAGAAAGATGAAAGGCATGATGAAGTCCGTAATAACATTTATCCATGGCAGAAGCTATATAGCCTTAGGAACCATTGACTACTACTCTACTTACCAGAAACTAACAGTTAGCCCAACTGACCAAGGGGCAAAAGACAACCCAACTTACATGGAAACTAAGTACCCTTGTGGTGTGTTCGAGCCACGGATAATAAAGAGTGAAAATGAGAAGAAGGATGACACGCGATGTTTGGGTCATCGATAATCATTCTTCTCATAATGATCACGTGTCTCTAAAATCATTTTTTTGTTCTCTTCCTAACTGCATTCTATTCTTCACGTAACAATTTGTATTCTCTTCATAACTAGTTTTCACTCACATCATACATATTATTTCATTTTCCTCATTATCATTCCTATACTCGAAACGCAATTAATCATTCTTCTCATAATTATTCTCTTGACTCCAAACACAAATAATCATTTTCTCTAGAGTCATTCTCTTTCTCATTCTCTTTCTCATTCTCTCCCTAATTCTCATTTCTCCCACAATCATTCTCATTCCCCATCCTCAAACACACACTTACAAACTTCCTAAATCAAGTTTAAAGTTGTTTCCAACATTGGTCTTTTATTTTAATTTTGACATAAATAAATAATAACATAAAATAAATATTCTTATATATGAAAATTTTAAAAATTAAACTTTTTATTTTAGTATAAATTGGTGAAGGGACCACAAACCTTATATAAAGGGCACTACTATTTTTAAATAAATTGAGAGTTAAATACCGATTTCCAAGATCAAACACGTGACGATGATATTGTACTAGATTAACACTAAACAATGAAACTATTGTAACACCAATCATTTCGGTAAAATTTCCTTTTCTTTAGTATAATAAAAATAAGCGAAATTAATGTTAGAAAAAAATCTTTAAAAGGTGCCACAAGACCCCGGGGATCGGCCAATGGATGTCGAGAGTCCCGAGGGTCGCCCAAAGGGTACCGAAAGACCTCAGGGTCAGCCAAAGGATGTCGGAAGTCCCCAAGGGTCTACCAAAGGGTGCCGAAAGACCCCGAGGGTCCACCAAGGGAGGCCACAGCCCCTAGGAGCTCGGCCAAGTCCATTCTGACCCCCTAGGAGTCGACCAAAAGGTGGTCACAACCTCGGTCTTGACCCCTTAGGGGTTGTCCAAGGGAGTCGGTGACCCCTGGGAGTCGGCCAAAATGGGTCAAAACCCGTTGGAGGGCAGCCAAAGTAGCCCAAGACCCCCCCCCCCCCCCCCCCCGGGGTCGACCAAGGGAGGCCACAACCCACAGGGGGTCGGCCAAGTCCATCCCGACCCCCTAGGGGCTGGCCAAGGAAAGTCTTGATACCCCAAGGGTCAGCCAACTACCCCTACCCCTCCCGGGGGTCGGCCAAGGAAGGCGTTGACCCCAGGGGTTAGGTTGGCTAAAATAGGTCAGAACCCCCCGAGGGTCAGCCAAGTAAGCTCGGTTCCTCCGGGGGTCGGCCAAGGAAGGCCTCGACCCCCTAGGGGTTGGCCCTTGTAGCCTCGATCCTCCCGGGGTCAGCCAAAGAAGATGAAACTCCCTAAAGGGAAAGCCGTGGAGGTTAGGACTTCCTTGAGAGTCGACCGAGTCCAAGTGATGACTTGATCCACTGATAACGACCAGGAGTTACGTCAAAGTTGAACACACTCCTTAAGGGGGCAAGCCATGGAGGTCATTAGTGATAGAGTTCAAAACTGATCCATGAGGAGATGGCCAAAGGCGAATATCCCCTAAGCCTAAAGCCGTGGAGGTCAGGGTTCCCCTAAGAGCTGCCCAAGTCCAAGTGACAACTGGATCCAGCGATAACGGCCAAGAGTTACACCGAAGGTGAACACCCCCTAAGGGGGGTAAGCCATGTAGGTCATGATTGACTGAGTCCAAAGCTGACCCTTGAGGGGACGGTTGAAGGTGAACACCTCCCTAAAGGGGGAAAGCCGTGGAGGTCAGGGCTCCCCTAAGAGTCGATCGAGTCCAAGTAACATTCTAGGTCGTTGCACCCTTAAAGGGTAACGTCCTGGAATTACACCGAGAAGGCCCACACCCTTAAGGGGTCGACCGTGGAGGTGAGGACCTGCAAAGGTTGGCTGAGTCCAAGTAACCCACAAGACAAGACCGTTACACATCTAAAGTGTAACGATCAGGGGTTATGCCGGTATTCATTCCCAGCTTAATGGCTGACGTTACAAATGGTAGACCATTAAGCCACCATTAAATGAGCTTCAACGGTTACGAATCTGACTGCTATAAAACATCAAGTCATCCTCTATTTGAATTCAAGCTGGGTTAAGTTGAAATACGCTCATAATCCTTGTAAGCTAATCCTAAGCTCCCAAGCTCTCTCTAAACTCTTTCAAAATATCTTACTGACTTAGGCATCAGAGACCTCGTGGTTCACACCACACCAATGTGCCTAATTTTCGTTGTTTTGCAGGAAAATTCTTCCACGGTAAACAAATTGTACAGTTGATCAAAGTTAACCATGTTTTTTTTTTTTGTAAAAAAAAAATGCTGAACATCTACTCTTATAAAACATCTCCATTTCTACATGATTATGAACGATCATTTTAACCATCCATCAAATCTCATATCAAACTTATCACTTTATCACTCTATCATTATTATCAAACTTCTTATAAAGCTTATCTCTCTATCATTACTATTATCAATTCTCATTAATTATCCTAACCACTACTAACATAAATTTTCAAACTAATAATTAATTATCTCTATCACTTCTAACATCAATTCTTAAATGATAAATTAATTATCTTAACTGCCATTAATTATTTCACTCAACTCAAACAAACTCAAAGGGCATATGGATAAGGGGAAGATTATGAAAAAGAATAGAGGGCAAATTTTACCCCTAGTTTACCTAGGGATGAAAAAGCTTTTTCTATCCTACATTTCAACCCCTCTACTAAACACCTTCATCCAAACAAAGATTTCTTACCATTAATCATCCAAACAAAGATTTCTTACCCCTAATCATCCAAATAATTTGCTTTATTAAAGGTGTGTTTACGAGAAAGAGAAAGAGAATGAGAATAATTATTTGATGAGTGAAATGAATAATTATGGGAAGAATGATTAAAAAAAAAAAAAAAAAAAAAAGTGATAATGAAAAAATTGTTTTTGATAACTCAAATATGAAAGAGTCACCCTCTTTCCATTGTTATTCTTTATTAAGATGGCTTGAACACACGATAAATATTTTCGGACTTTTGTTAACCAATCATTCAAATATAATTTTTCCAAAAATTTCACATTCAAACAATTTTATCCAAATATAATGAAGATGTTCATGAGTCTCGATAATGATCGGAGCCGATCCTTTTGCTGCGTTCTAGTCTTCCACCTGCCTCCTTTCACAGTCGCCTCTTACCTCACTCTCTCTCGATCTTGAAGAAACTCAGCGATGGCGATCCAAATTATCTGACAAAACTGCTTCATCTTCTTACTTGGTATTGTTCTGTTTTTGTTTGCCTTTCGCTTGAATTTGCGCTACTGTTCGATCTTCATATGCTTGTTCTGCTAGCTGTGTTAATTCATATCAATTTCTATTCCACGTTATCGCTGAATAATGTTGTTCTTATCGATTCTAGTTTTTGTCCTGGAAATTCGTTTTGGTTTTAGGAGTACGGGATTTCACGCGGGGCAGCTGATTTTCGCCACCCGGATTTTAGTGTCCTGACCGATTTGAATTTCAAATTATCTCTGATAGGTTGTTCAATCTAGTTCTAGGCTTCTTAATGTTGGTTTCTTTCTGATTGATCTAATTTTTTATCCGAAGATCTGAGATGATTTTGGCGGCTTCGTAATTTAGAAATTTTACACCCTGTAGCAGGAATAATTGACTTCGGAGATTGGACTTAGAGTGAGATGGGTTCTTTTTAATTTGATAGAAACAATACACAGAAAGATTGATTCGTAGACATTAATTCGTAGACACTTCCTGTGTCTCATTTTCTTGGATATCTCTTGATATTTGGCTTAGGGACGGGTGTAGTTACCTTGGAGCAAAGTAGTGAGCAAAGTTTGATTTCCAAGTTCAAAAAAAAAAAACAAAAACAAAAAGATTGACATTTATTTTCTTTTAACCTTTTCAATTGATTGCTTTGTAATGATCTTAAGGAACGGTAAACATGTTGCTTTTCTTTTTGTAGCTTTTGTATGTACGATTGTAAAGGAAGGTAGTAAAATATGATGGATGATTACGTTAATCGTCGCTGGGATGAGCTTCACCCTGATGCATTAGGGCTCATATTTAGGAATTTGTCACTCCAAGAGATTCTGGTTATAATCCCTATGGTTTGCAAATCATGGAGAAAGACAGTGTTGGGGCCGTATTGCTGGCAAGAGATAAACATTTTGGATTGGAGCGCACTCCGACATCCCGACATCATCAATAGAATGCTTCAAATGTTGTTTACAAGAAGCTCAGGTTCCCACCGCAAGCTCTGTGTTAGTGGTCTCTCTAATGACTCAAGTTTGTCCTTGATTGCAGAACAGTGAGTTCAACAGTATCCCCTTGTTCTTGTTTGCTTCTTTAATGCACTGTTGTTTCAATTGTTCCTGTTATGTATACTAACTGAGATTTATCTTCCATATTTGAAGACCATTGTTTAGAAATTATATTGTTTGATCAAATGACCACTAAAATTGACTATCTCTGTTTTCCTTCAAGGTGATAATAATTATCTTAGTCTTTTCTTAAAGTGCTGTCCAATTGAATGGTCTAGTTTGGATAAGAAGAGTTCTGTCTTTCTTTAGATGGATAAATGAATTCTATTGTTCCTTTATTTGAATTTTGGGTCTCGGGTTTGAAACCAGGTTGCAAGGATTTAAAATGCATAACTTAGATTTTTTTTTGTAATTTTTAACTGTTTCGATGGGATTCCTCTTTTCATTTATGGATAATGAAAGTATTGTTTCTTATCAAAAGTAAACCTGACTTGGAGAAATTTGGAGGGGGAGTGAAAAAAAAAACAACACCATAAACCTAGGAGTCATTTTCTAAATTGTGTCCAAGACATCTTATATGCTTGATTGAATGTGTCCATCTTTCTGTACACTAATATCTTACATTTCTGGTTGACAGTGGAAAAGCTCTTCATACATTACGATTACCAGGAAGCGAAATAACCAATTCCATTGTAGAACACGTTGCCGAGAGGTTCACCGCTGTAACTTATTTGGATTTAAGCTATTGTAAAAATATCGGAGCACCGGCTCTTGAGGCAATTGGGAAGCATTCTGTGAATCTCACTAGGTTGCGAAGAGTTATGTGCCCATTTGAGGCCATTGACAGACTTTCTCAAGATGACGAGGCCCTTGCGATTGCATCGACAATGCATAAGCTCAAGCGCCTCGAGATAACTTATTTGCTTATCAATACTGAATCAGTGCTGAAGATCCTTGAGAACTGCCCGGAGCTCGAATCTTTAGATGTGAAAGGGTGTTGGAATGTGATGCTAGATGAGAGGTTCAAGAAGTTTTCGAGGGTGAAGTTGGTTGGTCCGGTTGAAGAATCCTCAGAGATGATCGAATGGAAATCATTGTCAAATTACTCGAGTTCTTCTTCTGGGTACCTAACTTGGGATTTCGTGGCTGATGAATTCGATGACCAACTTGAATTGGAGTATTTCGGAGAAGATGACAGAAGTGTTGATGAAGAGGGATCTCATTATGATGATAATGACGTGGATTATGCTTATTCTGATTGGTTTGGGCAGTCCCCTTACTAATAAATCCTATCGGAGTCCCAGAAATTTGGTCAGTTTTATGGTTGTTTACTCTATTTATTGATTGCTATATCATTGTAGTCTTCTATATTTTTTGGCATGACATAGGTTGGTAATATTTTTGAGCAAACTTTTGAAGTTGGAAAGAGATACGCATTCAAGTACAATGGGCTTTGAAGATGTGATCTCCTCAAGATCTCAGGTTCAAAACTTATCTATGATATTAATTTGTTGACACCTCACGTATCTCCATTCCTACGATGCCTGTCCTAAGAAGAGGCAGGGTTACCGTGAATATAGTGAAGTAAAGTTTCAATTTCTCAATTTTCAAAAAAAACCTCCAAAATTAATTCAACCAATCGCGTACTCTTGTTTGGTTGTTCGAAATCAATGACTTTTCTATGATAAGAATGATAATCTTTAGTTGATCTCTATATTAGATATTATCAACTTTAGGTATAACTTTTGTTGCTTTACTTTTTTTTTTTTTTTTTCATTCAAAAAACTTCGTATCAACAAAATGGATGTCTTGCTTCTTTCTTTTTATCTAATTAATATGGAACAACATCCTATTCTTGTTGCATCCACTGATTAATCTGTAACCACATCCCATTTTTGTTGCATCTATTCACCACAGTTGGTGAATGAATGACGAGTTTGTGTAGGATGGAGAGATGAAAAGGATTCCCTTAGTTCTCTAAGATGCATTCAACCACAGGATCAATGGCTACGTAGATTGTTTTTTTGTTTTTTTTTTTTCAGTGACTCATTGATATTATAATATAACTCAATTGCTGTATCAAGAAACCATTAGTCTTCCAATTCTCTATAACCGAAAAAAAAATCCATTTAATTTTATGCTTACTTACCAAGAAAAGGAAGAATGAAAGTTTAAAATGTTAAAACTAAGGTTAATTATTCATTTGAAATTTAGTTTCATTTTGGTTCGTAAATTGTAAATTAAAAATAACAATTGAATCAATTTTAATTAATATTGAATCAATTTAAAGCTTTTTTTAGGTAAAACTAAATTTCGACTTTAGAAAAATTTATAGATCAAAATAGTATTTTAACCTAAAATTTAAACATTCATCTATTCGACTCATGTGGTAAACAAAGAGCACGAAAGTTTTTCGATTTGAACATGAGGAGAATTATTGAGAGATGGTAATTTACCCTCTGATTAGATGGTAGACATGAAAACATAAGAATTTAACCTTGAACCTCTAAAAATCTATTTCCAATTTATCCATAAGCTGAGTACAATATCATAATTTCTCAGGAAAAATATTTAAAAAATTAGAGAGTTGTTTAAATATCCTCAACAACTTCAAACTCATAAAGCTTGGTACAATATTGTTTGAGAGCATATCTGGTTGGATCAAGCAGATTTCTCAGCTGCTTCAGCTGCTGCTTCTTCCTCTCTCAACTTCTTCAAAGATGGAGGTGGTCTGACCACAATACTCTTCTTCCACTTTCTGTCTAGCTTTCTTGACAGCCTTTTCCCCACTCCCTCTTCAATCTCTCTTTCGCGTTTTACGGTTAGCATCCGAGCAATCTGTCATCGGTCGAACCTTAACAAATTAATGGTTCAAACAAAGTTCTACGTTTCATGGAGAGACGTGAAAGGAACTGTGTTTGGCAAGTTCAAATGTTTTACAAATTCGAGGATAGTTCAATCGGTTAAGACATATACTGTGACTATAAGGAGGGATAGAAAAAAACTGGCTGTATAGCCACAATGTTGCAAACCAAAAGAATAACAATAAGGTGGGAGGAACAATAAATAATACAAACTTACCAACTATTTGATAGTATGAAGGTATATGGAAAAATTAGTAAGGAAGTTTGTTAGGGTTTTCAATTATAAATAGAGGATAGGTGTGAGTGAGAAAAGCATCCAAATATTAAGTGGTTTCTTAGTGGGCTCAAGAGAATAGTTCTCTAGAGAGGAGAAGTTCCAAGTTCCTATCAAAACTTGGTTTATCTTCTAATTCTGCTATTTCGATATTATAATAGAGTTCGGGTCCTATCACTCTCCAGCACAGTAATATTATTATGTTCCTGAGAAGGTTATTTTGCAGCCATTTAAGCAGGATTATCAAAGCACCAATCCTATATTCATGATCCATACCACCAATTCTGGAAATGGCTTTACAGTAAAGATTTAAGCAGTAGGTTATCAAGATGGGGTCTATAAACCAACACTTACGAGGGTAACTGCGAACATCTCAACTAATTATGAAGGCGCGGAATTTGACTATAGATGCAAAAAATTTGCCACCAAAGTCTTAAACTTAAGGTGGTAAGACTATGAGAATGGCCAAGTCTTACCACGAGAACAAAGCCTATATTGTAGTGCTAAATATCCCTACATCATAATCATAAGCGAATTCCCATAAAAATGCTAGTCTTGCTCGATTCATCATGCTTAAATAAACATTTTTCTGTTCGAAAAAATCCTATGAAGAGTTTTGGTAGAAAAGTCACTGAGAGATATAAATGTAGTTTCAAATACAAAAGCATCTTCCTTATACATTAGACATCACGATGCTTCACGTTCAAAATAAATTTAGCTTCCCAAATAACTAACTCAATATAAACAGATACTTTCTCTAAACCCAAATGAAAACATGATTTCCACATACATAAGCTCATATGCCATTTTGGGAATCTAACAAACTAAAACAAAATGTTAGCATGTATCAAACATCCATGAGAGAGCTAGTTATTTCTGATGAGGAGTTACTTTGGAGTTAGTCTTACGCGAATTTGAAGTTTTTAATGCATACTGCTGGAGATACTCACCTTGTGGTCATTTGTCCCACATTGAAAAGGCGGGAATTCTTCAACATATTTATAAGACAAGGTGGACTACCCCAAATTCGACCTAGTCCAAGATGGTTTTACCAAATATGGCCCCATCTAGAGGGGGCATGTCGGAAATAATTGTGGAAGGTGGGCTACTTCTACCATAGCCAATTGATTTTGAGATGGATGCCCACGCTTTCTAATACATACATTTCCTATTTCCAAATGGGGTTTTGAGTTTAATAGCAATTCTAACAAGCTCCCCTGATTCTACTGGGCTTCTCTATCTTCCTCTAAATGCAGCTTCTGTAACCTTTCCTCAACTTGGTGATGTGTAGTTTTGTGTAGTCTTGTTAAGTTTCCTGAATTGTGTATTGAAATTTGAATTCCAAGTGTGGATTCCTGATAAGTGTATGGTTCTAGAATTTTCATAGTTATAGCTAATTTGCTTTTCTTCTTACTTTTTGGCGATAAACAATAACCAAGAATCTTAGATCCCAACAGCTACTGAGCCCCAACATTTAACCCTACCAACAAATTTAGCACAAAATAAGCAAAAATGTGAAGGAATAAGATACGGTATATTGAAAACATGATCCACAAATTTTATAAGTTTCAGACGAACACAAAAGCCACATTTCAATCGAACTCAAAATTGACCTTAGAAACATTGGATAAGGGAAAAGAATTACCCGTTTGCGCATGCGGCGGAATTCGCTGGACTTAAACTCATTGCGAGCTGATTTCTGAAGCCGAAGCATAAGAAGCTCACCCTTAAGATCGACGACCTCTTCGTTTATTTCCTCAGTGTTCTTGGCTCTGATTTCCTTCAATTCTTCATCCCTCTTCGCCATCATTACCACCGATGAATTGCGGCCTCCGGTACATGCCGTTTTTGAAGGAACGTGAAACGATAATGGAAAACGGATTTGAACGCCATTGAAGGAGGATTTGGAGGCCGAACTGAGAATCTTTGAAGGGAGAGAAATGCTCGAAGACGATGCAATTGAAAGGTTTATCATCTTCAGAGTTCGTGTGGTGGTTTTGTTCAGTCACAGCGCATTTGTTCGAAGATGAAGATAAGCTCTCACTCCTTTATAATTATTTTGTTTGCTAAAATATGATTTTGGTTATGGAGTTACAAATTTGTTACAGTACTACTTTTTTATCTTTGAGTTTATCTAATATATTTTTATGTTAGACTTTGAAATTATGTAACTAATATTGTTTTTTTATCTTAATAACAAGAATCAGGTATTATTGATATTTGTTGATGGCGAAAAATGGTCAAAAGATATCAACCGTATCATTTGTTTTATCGAGGACGAGAAACCGATAAAAAGAAGAAATTTAGGCATAGTGGTATAAGCCACAGAGCCTCTGATGCCAAAGTCAGTAAGAGTTTATGAGAGTAATTTAGAGGTAGCTTGAATTCGAATGGAGAAATCTCATGACTTCCTATAGCAGTCGGTCTCGTAATCGTTGCGGCTCACTTAATAGTGGTTTAATGCTCAGTCGTTAGAAACGTTCGCCATTAAGCTGGGAATGAATACTGGCGTAACTCCTGACCGTTACCCTTGGAAGTGTAACGGCCTTGACTCGATAATTACTTGGACTCTGTCAACCTTTATTGGTTTTCACCTCCATGGGGCGATCCCTTGGGGGTGTGGCCTTCTCGGTGTAACTCCTAAATGATGCACCCAATAGGTGTGACGTTCCTAAATGTTACTTGAACTTGGTCAACTCATCCACATGAGAGTCCTAACCTCCACAGCTGACCCTCTTGAGGTCGACCCACTCAATCGATCTCCTTAGAGGTCGGCTTTGGTCTCGGTCAACCCTTATTTGTCCTTACCTCCACGGCTCGCCACTAAGAGGGGGGGTTGGCCCTCTCGGCTTAACTTCTAGCTATTATCAGCGGATTTAGTCGTTACTTTGGACTCTGTCGACTTTTGGAGGAGAGTCCTAACCTCCACGACCTATTCTCGGGGGATCTAGGCCTACTCGTTGTAACCCTTGGTCACTGCTACCTTATGACAAAATGGTCCTAGAGATGTTACTAAGACTTGGTCGACTCGTCCACAGGAGAGTCCTAACCTCGCCATAGGCAACTTGTGGGTTTCTACCTACTCGACCGATCTCCTTAGAAGTCGGCTTTGGTCTCGGTCAACCGTTACGGGTCCTCACCTCCACGACTTGCCTCTAAATGGGGGTTCTGGCCTTCTCGGCGTAACTCATGGCTGTTATAGCGAATCCAGTCGTCACTTGGACTCGGCTGACTTTTGGGGGAGAGTCCTGACCTCCGACCCTCAAGGGATCAAACCTACTCTTGTCGGGCCCCGGGAGGGCCAAATTGGCCTTAGTCAACCCATAAGGGGGCCATAGCTTACCCCCGGGGGGTCTCGGCCTCCTTTGGCCGACCCTCGGGGGGTCAAAATAGGCTCGGTCGACCCCTTACGGGTTGTGGCCTCTCTTGGCCGACCCCCGGGGGGTCTCAACCTTCTTTGGGCGACTCTCGAGGGGTCGGAATGGGCTTGGCCGACCCCCTCAGTGTTGTGGTCTCCATTGGCAGACCCTCGGAGGGTCAGAATGGGCTTGGTCGACCTCCTAGAGGTTGTGGCCTCCCTTGGTTGACCTCCGTGGGGTTTCGACTTCCTTTGACGACCCCCGAGGGGTCGGAATGGGCTTGGCTGACCCCAAGGGGGTTGTGACCTCCCATGGCGGACCCCGGGGGGGTCGAAATGGACTTGGTCAACCCCCTAGGGATTCTGGCCTACCTTGGCAAACTCCCGGGGGTCAGAATGAGTTTGGTCAATCCCTAAGGGTTGTGGCCTCTCTTGGCCGACCCCCAGGCGGTCAAATGAGGCTTGGCTGACTCTGTGGGGGTTGTGGCCTCCCTTGACCGAACCTAGGAGGTTTTGGCTTTGTCTAGATATTTTGAAATATTTTAGCCTATAACAATATTCAAACGTAAATTCTTCAATTTTGAAATATAGAGATAAAATTAAAATTAGCCATCCAATTTAAGGATTAAAAATATGTTTTATCATTGATTTATCAAATTTTGTACCCAAAAAAAAAAGAGAAAATAATTTTATTGATTTTATTGGATCAAAAATAAATAAATAAATAAATAAATAAATAAATATATATATATATATATATATATATATATATATATATATATATATGAATATATGCCAACACTTTTATGGAAAGAAATAAAAATTTTAACCAAGAATGATATATAAAA